>LGRX02027570.1:0-27360 GCA_001247695.2 Cymbomonas tetramitiformis | reverse complement strand
CCAGCACCTGCTGAGCAACACGGAGCAGGGAGGCCAAAAAGGGAAGCTCAAGGAGCTCATGGCTCCCCCGGCGGTCCCCGGAAAAAGGACCCCGGAAAAACCACCGCAGAAAAAGATGCGCGCAGACGAGGTCCGCGCATTTTTATCCGCTTGCCAGAAGGCTGCAAAACAACTCGCAGCCGATCTGAAGAGCGAGAACGCCGATACGGTGGCGGCTGCGGAGATCGAGCTCAACATCCACAAGGAGATCGTCTCGGGGGGCGTTGATCCCGAAGAAGGCGAGGAGGGCAAGTCCGAGAAGATCCTCGAGCTTTTCCACTCGATGGCGGAGAAGTAGTTGCTATTTAGTTTTGCTATTGTTTACTACTTGACAGTACACTTCAAAATAAGTGCATCCCACAAGCATTTGTTGCTGACTTGTTTGCCACAAGCATCCGTTCTTGACTTGTTTCCCATGCATGCACAGCTCATGATCATGTTTAGTATCATTTCATAAGCATATAACAAACTATAACTCAAACCACTCCGAACTTGCTATCTGCTTCGCACTATCACGGGTTAGTCGGGTACATACGTAAGGAAACCCTATCCAATTCAAGCGACACACGGCCGTACGGGGCACCCGGCGATGAACCAACGACATTCCGGTCACTCATGATCATTTTGGAAGCATTTCATAAGCATATAACAAGCTATAACTCAAACCACTCCGAACTTGCTATCTGTTTCGCACTATCACGGGTTAGTCGGGTACATACGTAAGGAAACCCTATCCAATTCAAGCGACACACGGCCGTACGGGGCACCCGGCGATGAACCAACGACATTCCGGTCACTCATGATCATTTTGGAAGCATTTCATAACAAAGCATATAACAAACTATAACTCAAACCACTCCGAACTTGCTATCTGTTTCGCACTATCACGGGTTAGTCGGGTACATACGTAAGGAAACCCTATCCAATTCAAGCGACACACGGCCGTACGGGCCACCCGGCGATGAACCAACGACATTCCGGTCACTCATGATCATTTTGGAAGCATTTCATAAGCATATAACAAACTATAACTCAAACCACTCCGAACTTGCTATCTGTTTCGCACTATCACGGGTTAGTCGGGTACATACGTAAGGAAACCCTATCCAATTCAAGCGACACACGGCCGTACGGGGCACCCGGCGATGAACCAACGACATTCCGGTCACTCATGATCATTTTGGAAGCATTTCAAACCAAAAACAAACAAAAAATTGGAAGGAGTGGCGTCTTCCAATTTCGAGCGCTCGTCGTTATATATCGTCATGGGGCGAAAGTGCTCCACGACGGGATTTGAACCCGTGACGTTCGCTTCTCTAGTGTGACGCTCTAACCAACTGAGCTACGCCGAGGATGATGATCCGCTCGCGCATTTCAGTGGTACTCGTACAGATCGGACTGTTACAGATCGATGATCGACTATGCGTGTGACATCGACGACGACGTACCAACATCGCGACTGCGGGCGTCTGTCATCTTTCGATCCGTGACATATCTCCCCTCTTTAAAGTGTCGTGACCTCACGACATTCGTGTCGAGTTACTTTTCAGAGGTCCGACCTCAGATGTGATGACGTGGCAGCCTGCGATGAAGCTGGGTAGCAGTTCTTGGGATGCAGCCCATCGCACCGAAGGTGCATCGCAGTTCTTGGGATGCAGCCCGAATCCACGTCATCAGCGCGGGTCACATCGTGCCCATGCATGCGCGATCGTAGCGCAGGTCACATCGCCGTGCCCGAGCATACGCGATCTTAGCGTAGGTCACATCGTGTGCCTTATGCCGTTACATCTGAGGCGGTTTCCGAACCGTCGCTTCGATACCAATGTTAGGGTTGGAAATCGGTGCGGGGATTTCACTGTTCGAGCCGGGTCAAATCATATATATCGTCATGGGGCGAAAGTGCTCCACGACGGGATTTGAACCCGTGACGTTCGCTTCTCTAGTGCGACGCTCTAACCAACTGAGCTACGCGGAGGATGATGATCCGCTCGCGCATTTCAGTGGTACTCGTACAGATCGGACTGTTACAGATCGATGATCGACTATGCGTGTGACATCGACGACGACGTACCAACATCGCGACTGCGGGCGTCTGTCATCTTTCGATCCGTGACAGCAACCCCCATAAAAGATCAGTGGCCAAGAAACACCTAATGGCACTGACTCAAGGGAGCCAGACTTTCTCAGACTATTTGCGCACGTTTACGTCACTGGCTGCTTTAGCAGCAGTTGATCTGAACGATGTGTTAATAAAGGACAGATTTGTCAGCAACATGGACCCTGATCTCCGCAGACAGTTCCAGTTAAGATTCCTAACAGAGAATGAAAGGAATAAGCTGTCGTGGCAACAAACCACACAGATACTGCTCGACTTGAATTATGTTGTTCATTCGAAGCAGTCAGAGACCCTTCACTATCGGGGGCAGAAGGAGCAGTCATCAGGAGGCCCAGTCAAAAAGGACAAGGACAAGGGGCGTGGCAGAAAGCCATATGACAAATCCAACAGGAACTGGAATCAGAGCCAGAATGGCAGTCAGAACTCAAATGCCAATCAGAATCGGAGCAAAGGGAAAGGTGGAAAAGGCAAAGGTAAAGGGAAAGGGAAAGCACAGAATCCTTCTCAGCCTTGCCAACGTTGTGGTCGTACCAATCACGCCACAAAGGATTGTTTCTCCACCAAGACCCCAGATGGAAAAGCCATACAAGGCAAGCCACCAGCTCAGAATCCTTTCAGGAGACAGCAGCAACAGAATCAGGGTGCTAAAAATGAGTCCGGCAAACTCATCAATACAATCAACACCCTGGTTAAGGAGTTAAAGAGTCAGCCCCTACAAATTTAGAACCTTGTGTTTACCTTGTGTTTCGAGCCAAGTAGGGCCCTACTTGGGCAATGTCGGCAGTAAAATGGCAAAACCAGCCAAAATCGGGTGAAATGAAGTTTCCGATAGTTTGTTTTTTATTGTTGATATCGATGGTTTGGGTCGATGTAAGACATATGGAGCGAAGTTTTGGGTGGAATGGCTTTGGTAACCTCACTTTTTGAGGCCTCAAAGTTGTGCTACTCGGTACCTGCCCTGTACTTGGGGCTGTACCTGGGCTGTACTTGAAAACATTGGAAAAAAATATTTTTGGAATCTTTTTTTTTTGGGCTATTACGCTTATTTAGTCCTTACTATGGACAGTCTCCAAAGATTTAACTGAAAAAACATTTTACACTTCCTGTTACAGCACCTCAAAGTTAGGTCAGTATGGGCATTGGGTAGGTAAGGGGTAAGTAGGGGGCAATACCTACCCTGTACCTGGGCTGTACCTGGGCTGTACTTGAAAACATTGGAAAAAAAATATTTTTGGAATCTGTTTTTTTGGGGCTATTACGCTTATTTAGTCCTTACTATGGACAGTCTCCAAAGATTTAACTGAAAAAACATTTTACGCTTCCTGTTACAGCACCTCAAAGTTAGGTCAGTATGGGCATTGGGTAGGTAAGGGGTAAGTAGGGGGCAATACCTACCCTGTACCTGGGTTGTACCTGGGCTGTACCTGGGCTGTACTTGAAAACATTGGAAAAAAATATTTTTGGAATCTGTTTTTTTTTGGGCTATTACGCTTATTTAGTCCTTACTAAATGAGTAAAATAGTCCTTACTAAATTAAGGCCCTACTTACCCTTGTTTATGTATAGACATGGCCATATTTACCTTGTACTTGAGTATAGATACATGATAGGTAGGGCCCTACATACCCTTGTTTATGTATAAACATGGCCTTACCTGACTAGTGCTTGAGTATAGATACATGATAGGTAGGGCCCTACTTACCCTTGTTTATGTATAAACATGGCCATACTTACCCTGTACTTGGGTATAGATACATGATAGGTAGGGCCATACTTACCCTTGTTTATGTATATACACAAACTGATGCTATCTATTTACACTACACAAATGCCATGTCGTACTGCAGGCCTAAGTACTAAGCAAGCTCGTCCTCGCTAGGATTTTCATACTGGACATTCTGCTCGAAGAAATCTGCTCGAGGGCCAAGAACCACCGCAGTTTGCATGCAAGGATGCTTCACAATTACTACTTGCGACGCGATCTGATCTGCGAGCATGAATGGCTCTCTGGTATCGAAGACGGTGTCAGGGTTCCCGGGTTAATCGCAAAAGAAACAGCCAGTGACGCTGTCCGGGCCAACTATGGAGTTCATCCGGTTATACATGGCGATCTTCGCTTTTGTCGGCTTCTGCAGCCAAGCCGCCTTGACAAATATGTACTCGACCCCACCAAGCTTGATGGCATAGACGTCTTCAAGACGGGCGAGCCTGGCACGCATGTATAATTGAGGAATTAGTTTGCAAAAACTACAGGAATCGTCTGAACATGGCCATGTTTACCCAGGGTATCTAAAGAAACTAGGTGGACATGGCCCTGTTTACACAATACATTACTAGGTAGGGCTAGAACATGGCCATGTTTACTCATTAATCATAAGCAGAAAGGCACGCACCTATCGGTCTCTTCCTCTTCACTTGTTCCACGCACGCGTTCGATGAAAAAAGAGCGGAAATGATAGGGCAAGGTAAACGAGCCCACAATATATTATACAATATACAAGTTAACACTGCGTTGTTGGACGGCAACACAAGTGTAAGATATAGCGGGTGATGAGTGCAGTCTCTGAGTGAAGATCTGCTGAAGCCCAACGCTTCCTCATCTTATACCATACGTCTCCCATCATCATAGATGGTACCGCCATTGGGTTGTGAACCCGAGACGTAGGTTGAACGACCAGTATTGTGATAACGAATAGTTCGTTCATACTGTGCATGCGTGTTCCGCACATGCTTAAAGCAAAGATGGTTCTTGATTGTTACTTCAAGATGTATCTTGCTTTGCCATCTTCGAGTTCGACGTACGAACTCTCGATGACAGGGTCATTCAAGTCTTTCCTTGAATAATGACAGATGATGTGACATTATCATCTGGCGACATGTACAGTCATGGTCGACCGTACTGACGACTGTCATTATAATATATGACACGACTCGACATGACATGACATGGTATGACATGTCTGACAGGTATGACACGTATGACATGTATGACACATATGTCATCGGTCATGACCCTGACAGATCTCCCCTCTTAAAAGAGTTGTGACCTCACAACGGGCATACCTTTGTATATGTCTATGATGTCTTTGTTGTTGTCGCTTCTTGCTGGTACCAGTCTTCTTACACCGATTTGAGGCGTCCCTCATGGTGTTTTTAGGTTATTGGGGGGAACTGAGTCCACTTTAGTCCCTCACCTTACAGTTCTTAGGATGTAGCCCCCTTTGAAGTTCGTATCGTATTTCAGAGTGACGTTTCAAGGTTCAATGAATTGCGTTTCGTGATGCAGATTGACGCTGGATTACTGATTGATCCACACGTATCATGCGTCAGAGTGACGATTCAAAGCATCCGAAGTATACGTTACGGATTATTTGCGCTAGCCGTCGTCGCTTTGCGCGAACGATGATCCCACGATTTAACGATTTATAATCGAACGATTCTCGGCCTCATATAGTGCACCCAACCCTTCCTCCCCTCCTTAAGCTACTTTGGAGGATCATAGGCGGCAACGGGGAGCCCGTGTATGTTTCCGGAGTTATTTCACCGGGGGCTTGTTTTATTGCAAAGAGAGTGGCCCTGCTTAACGGGATTGGACTTATAATCCTTACCCGGTCTGCTCACTCTGATATGGTCCACGGTACGCACGCTTTGACGAACATCTATCGCGATGAGTGAGAATGGATTCGCCACGTACTAATGTGAAATTTATTTAGTTATGTTTGTCAAGCATAACTTAGGATCACAACTCCGTCTACCTCAGTCGATATCTCCGGTAGCTTCGGATGACTGGCCAAGAATCCGATGACAAACCACGGTTTTGGCAAAGGCCTCTCTTGACCCTTCGAATACGAACATCCAATACTCGCGAACCGGCCCGAGGTCTCGAAGTTGGTCTACCACGTGACACAATAGATGTGTGTTGAGGACCCACCAGTGAGGGCTCGTCCCATGTCGTGAGCTCTCCATGGTGACGAGCCACTCTCTAATGTACTTGTCAAGTGTCGGCAGCTCCTGAATCCCCATGTTCACCATCAACAATAGGTAGGTAGGGCCATGTCCAACCATGTTCCTAGAAGATCATGGACGAGTACGGCCATGTCTAACCATGTTCCTAAGGGATAATGGTCAAGTATGGCCATGTTCACTCTGTAAACTAGGTGGGCATCGCCATGTGCATTCAGCCTTCACACAAAATGTAAATTCTTGGTGACGCGACAGGGAACATGAGAGCAAGGTACCAGAGAACCGCACCTTCAGATCGATCTCGTGGGCCGTGATTTCCCGGACTATCGTTGAAAGTTGCCCCACCAAACGTGCGAGTGCATTGGGTGAGTCATCGTCCCTTGGCCATGCCGCGAGGATCGCGAAAAGTCCATTTCTGAACATCACCAAATATTCGTGGGCTTTTAGCTTCTTTGCGTTTCCGTCTGAAGACAGTTTCAACAATTTCCATTGACCCGCTCCCCATTCCCGTGGAAAGCCAACTTCCTCTCTCGCGAATTCCTCGGCTCTCTTCAAGCACCTTCCCGTAGCGGTGCGCACGTCGACAATCTGCCAAGGGGATGTCCTTTTGGTGTAGTTGCCATTCGCATCTGCTCAAGTGTCGGACCCGACCATAATTCACATATGGATGCTAAACTTTTGAACAAACCGGACAGAACTGCCTAGGTATGGCCATGTTCAAGCATGTTCATAAGCCAAAACGGCTGGACACAGCCATGTTTACATAGGTTTCGCTGGATGGGTTCACGTCGGGTCAGGCCTATGGAAAGGGGAAAATACCAGTTGCCCACCATGTGGGTTTAATGCCTTGAGATTTCGCCCACGTTCGCGTTTTCTTGTCAAAGTCAGTTCCCATCACGGCGTCAAGGACGTGCTCTCCAAGATTCTTGATCAAGTGCATCAAGTCGATGAGGTAGTCCTTGGCCTCATCCCAATACGACAAGCGTGAGAATTCCGAAGGAAATTTTATACCGGTAGCTTTCATCATCGTCTCGAGATCCTTCATCCTGAAGTGTCCGCTTTCCTCTAAGCGTTTGGTGCTTCGCCGCGTGGTGCCGTATCTCGGCATCCGTTCTCTTTTGAAACTTTGCGGGACCTGCGATGCAACAGGGTGAACATTGCCCTACCCATCATCGAACCTGTCCGAACATGGCCATATTCGGTCATGTCTACACGTGGGTATGGCCATGTCTATATTGTTTTACTGCCAACATTGGGCCAAGACGTACATAAAACGGACCATGTTTGATCAATGTCCAAAAACACGTGGCAAACTTGGCCATTTTTGGGCAATGTTGGCAGTAAAACAAGGTAAACCACCTTGTGTTGCGCCGCCGAAGATGTTTACCTTGTACCTGAGTAGAATTGCCCTGGTATGGCCCGGTTCGAACAGCATTCACGCGAACACAAGGTAGACATCTTCGGCGGCGCACATAGCCCAAATCAATGCCCCAAATGCAAAACCCAATGGGGAAACGACCCAAACATGGTCATGTCTAGACCATACCTTAGGGTGCAGGGGCAAGCGTGGACAAAAATCGGTCATTTTCATGAAAAAAACAAGTTGAGCTCAAAAGAAAGGGGCTTGCTCGCAAAATACGATGGTGAAAACGGCTTGCTCAAATATTCTATGGGCCATTCAGGAATGGTCCAGAAGTGGGAAACCCTTGAAAAAAGTATGCACAAAAGAAAGCGCAACAGAAAAAACATGGGTCCCATGACCCGGAATCGCCACTCGCGCAGGTTCAGATCGCCGACCGTTCGCGGACAGGTTCAGACCGTTCAGATCGCGGCGTTCGAAAATCGAGAGTCTTCAGTTTATCCCAGAAGATGCCAGGCGATTACACATTACTCGAGTGATGACACAAAAGACAACGTCGCGCGATCGGGTGAGAGACACGGCATCGATAGCTCGATATCTGATAGCACGTTGACATGCGACATTGCGATAGCCGATGGCAGAGGTGACCGCGTGTCACCGTAGACGTCATGTCATGTCACCATACTTGTACAGTGCACAGTTCGAGTTGTCAGTCACGGTACTTGTAAACGTTGGAGTTCGAAATTCCTCCTCTTCTCGTTGACCATCTGTACAGTGCAGTGCCTGTCTGCACTGTACAAAATTCTGCTTGCGCTTTTGCTTTTGTTTCCATGCGTTGCTTCTGAATTCATTCTTGCTTTTTCATATTTTCTCCTGCGTGCAAGTACTAGTGCCGTAGTGTTTTTTACGCGCAGATGTAGTTAGATCTGCGCGTATTGAACGTTTACATGGGGTGAACGGGAGATTTTTCCCGCTAGTCCTTTGGACTAGATTTGGTTGGTTCGAATCCAACTCACCCCCTCTAAACTTTCACTCTCCTTAACTTTCTTCTTATTTTTCCCCCCTTTTTTCCCTCGTTACTAACCTCTTTTTCGTTGGCGCTATTTTTCAGATTGACTCGTGAGTTGGACCGGCGAAAACGCGATTCAACCCACGAACGACTCCATCGCCTTCGACTTCTATTCTCCTTTGACCCCTTGTCTTTGAATTGTTTTCGTTTGCGTGCTTGTTTTTTTTCCAGATTTACTAACGATTGGTTCCTTGTCCTTTGATATAGGATGGCTGAAAATTTATGAGGAGCAAGGCACGTGCTCATCAACGACGCCAACACTCGCGTTGTAGATTGTAGATAGGCTTATTGTTTGTATTTTACGAAATAGTTTTCAAGTAGGATTTGAAATAGTAATGTAGTGAATATTTAGGGAGTAGATTAGAAAATATAGTACTTACGCGATATTGGTTTGTATTAACTGTATTGCATAATGTATTCATTTGTGCGTTAGAACCCATGCTTGTTTGCATTCGTGTGTCCTATCGTATTGAGCATGTAGTTACGTAGCGAGTAAAAAATAGTTTCGAATAGCAATTGCTATTGCCTTGTCGCATTTTCACATATCACATGCATACTTTTCAAAGCACGAAAGCATCAACTAGGAAGTATAGTGCATCCCAACTTGCGGTATGCATACTAAGTTTCAATATGTTGTGCATGCAACATATTGAAACTTAGTATGCAACGCATACATAGCATATCCAATATGTGTGTGTTAAAGCATATCATTAATGTGTGTTTGTTATTCGTTGAAAGACAGAATATCTAGGTAGATATGGCCATGTTTACATCGTATTCGATATGCGGTAGATATATACATGGCCATGTTTGATCAGTACTTGAGAATAAACACATGATAGGTAAGGCCATACTTACCCTTGTTTATGTATAAACATGGCCATGTTTGATCATTACTTGAGAATAAACACATGATAGGTAAGGCCAAACTTACCCTTGTTTATGTATAAACATGGCCATACTTACCTTGTACTTGGATATAGATACATGATAGGTAGGGCCCTACTTACCCTTGTTTATGTATAAACATGGCCATACTTACCTTGTACTTGAGTACAGATTCATGATAGGTAGGGCCCTATTTACCTTGTATCTACCCAATGTCTAAGTGATTCATGCATTCACGTGCGTACGTATGGTGCGTTAGACATTGGGTAGGTACAAGGTAAGTAAGGGGTAAGTAAGGCCAAAAACCACGACCAAACATGGCCTTACTTGGGTTGTGTTGCGCCGCTGAAAAACTGACTAAACATGGCCATGTCTGGTCGTGGTTTTTGGCCATCCAGACACAAGGTAGATACAAGGCAAACATGGCCCTACCTACGATTCCTAAATTTGTAGGGAGCACAGCATCAATGCAGCAGTTGCAACTCCAGCTCCAGCTTCAGCTTTAGCTCCTCGGGGAAACTCTCAGGGTACTGCACAGGTGCCAGTGTTGAGAGCACCCTCGAGGTAAATCAGCCTGAAGATGCCACTGAAGCAAGTGGCCGGGTTGAGAGTATCTCCGAAGAAGTCCTTTCCAGTCTGACATTACAGTTTCAGCAAATGGACACTCCCTCAGAGCACATCGCACAGATGCAGTCTCAGACAGCACAGCTGAAATCACAGAAGAAGCCGTTGTTGTACAAAGGGAAAGTATTTGGACAGAGTACTCACATCTTGGTAGATCCAGGAGCTACATCGTCTTTCATCGACAGACAGTTCGCTGCTCAGCTTGGTATAACACCCACAGATTCTTCTTCATTCTCAGTGGGATTGGCTGGAGGAAGCCAACTACCTTGCACATCCTATCTTCCCAATGCTACATTCACGCTGGGTAAGTATAAGGACACAGAGGATTTCTACATCATTGACATGAAACCATTCACTGTCATCCTGGGTCAAGATTGGTTGGAGAGGAGAAATCCACACATTGACTTCCAGTCCAAAAATCTGACGATCACTAGGAAGCACTCATCAGGCTCCAGTGTTCGCACAGTATTCTCCAGAGTTGAACAAACTCCAGGCTCAGATGGCCTTCCTGAAATGGAATCGGTCAGTGCCACCACCATGCGAAAGCACCTACGTCGTATTCGATCCAGTGGTTCGGCTGAAGAAGCCGTAGCTTATCTCTTCTTTCTCTCAGAGGTCGATGGTGAACTGGTCTTCGCAGCAGCAGACTCAGACACCACTATGGAAGACCCGGAGGTCACAGCAGCACGTGATCAAATGAGGGAAGACTTTTCAGATATTTTCCAGGAGGATCTTCCAGCTGGTCATAGGCCAGAACGGTTTGAAGGTGGTTATCATCGAATCAACATTGAACCTGGGCACAAGCTGCCATCACAGCCAGTTCGTACAATACCAGTACCCATGATGGAAGAGCTCAAACGACAGATCATCAAATATGTCGACTTGGGTATCCTTCGTCCGTCATCATCTCCATATGGATGTCCTATCATTTTCGCTCCTAAGCCAGGTGGGAAGTGGAGGATGTGCTGTGATTATCGAGCCCTTAATAACATCACAATTAAGGACACGTATCCATTGCCACCTCACGACACCCTTCTTGAACAGCTAAAAGGTGCACGATGGTTTAGCAGATTTGACTTCAATCAGTTTTTCCATCAGATCCCTATACATCCAGATGACATTCACAAAACAGCTATTCGCACCAGATACGGTTCCTATGAGTGGACAGTTATGCCTTTCGGATTGACCAATGCTCCTGCAACAGCTCTACGTGTAGGAAATCGGGCATTCTTCGACTTCATCGATCGGTTCCTTGTCATTTCATGGATGATACTATCGTATACAGTCCGGACTTTGACAGTCACGTGAGTCATGTCCGACAGTTTCTCCAGCGTTGCAGAGATCACCAGTTCTTCATCAGGCCTTCCAAGGTGGAGTTGTTCGTCAGATCCATAGACTTTATCGGACATCACATCTCGGAAGCAGGCTTATCCATCATCGAAGACAGAATCCGAGCCGAGTCATGGCAATACAACCTCCAGTGTCTTATGGTCCTACCGTTGGAAAGCAGCCTCTACGCCGTATGGCTAAAGATGGCAAGTCATCCCTTCGGTCATTCTTGGGCATGGTCGGTCAATTTAGGAGATTCATACCAAAGTTCTCCAAGATTGCCGAGCCGCTCAATCGTCTCCTTAAAGATAATGCAAAGTTTGTTTGGGAATCTGAGCAGCAGCAGGCATTTGATAACCTCAAAAGTGCCATCTGCAATGCTCCAGTACTACAGCTTCCAGATCAGAATCTGCCATCTATTATGGAGGTCGATGGATCAGGCACACACGTTGGTCAAGTGATACTTCAGGATCAAGGAAAAGGTATGAAGCCATGTGGCTATCACAGCGTCACTCTCTCCGATACACAGAGACGTTGGCCTATTCCTGAGATCGAGCTATTTGCCATTGTGGACCATGTGGAGGGCTTCCGATTCTTTCGCCACATCTTGTTGGGAGCTCCTGAGACTATTGTACGCTCAGATCATCAGCCACTGGTTTATTTCCGGTCTAAATCCACACTAAGCCCCAAACAGGCGAGGTGGTTGGATGAGCTCTCCGAGTACAACTTCCGAATAGAGCATATTTCTGGCGAGAAGAATAAGGTTGCAGACGCACTCACTCGTATCTCTGCACTCTTTGAACTCATTGATTGTCTGCAACATATAGATATGGTCACGATAAGTCGCAGCTTCTATAACATTGTGGCTTCTGAATCAAGGCTGATAGCCGATGACTTTTGCCAATAATTGCCGACCGAATAATAATCAGGGCCGCATCCCAATAACTGCAGGGCTGCATCCCAAGAACTTCAGGGCTGCATCCCAAGAACTGCAGGGCTGCATCCCGAGAACTGCAGGGTTACATCCCTAACATTTTTACCCGGCATCAAATTGATATGACAGGAGCGGGAATTGATCCTTCCTTGCTGAGGTGTAGTGAGCCTTGTACAAATCATACCCTTACACAGATACGCACATGCGGGTACCAATATCTGTGAAAAACTGCTAATACCACCTTTGCCATACCGTGGTTTGTCATTCGGATCTTGTGGCCAGTCATCCGAAGCTACCGGAGACATCGACTGAGGTGGACGGAGTTGTGATCCTGAGTTATGCCTGACACACATAACTAAAACAAATCTCACATTAGTACGTGGCGAATCCACTCTGAATCGACAGATGTTCGTCAAAGCGCGCGTACTGGACTATCATCAGGAGTTGAGCAGACCGGTTGAGGATTACAAGTCCAATTCCGTTAAGCAGGGCCACTCCGTTTGCCTTAAAACAAGCCCCCGGTGAAATAACTCCGGAAACATCGGGCTCCCCGTTGCCGCTTATGATCCTCCGAAGTAGCTTAAAGAGGGGAGGAAGGGTTGGGTGCACTATATAAGGCCGAGAATCGTTCGAATTCATTCGCTGAAAACGTCGATCATCGTTCGCAAAGGCGTCGACGGCAAGCGCAAATAATCCGTAACGTAAACCTCGGATACCTTGAATCGTCACTCTGAATCACGATACGCAGTTTCAGCGTCAATCTGAATCACGATACGCAATTCATTGAACCTTGAATCGTCACTCTGCAATACGATACGCAATTCATGGGGGCTACATCCTAAGAACTGTAAGGCTAAATGCCTAAGGTGAGGGTTTAAAGTGGACTCAGTTCCCCCCAATATCCTAAAACACCATGAGGGACGCCTCACATCGGTGTAAGAAGACTGGTACCAGCAGCAGCAGCAACAACAACAACAACAACAAAGACATCAAAGACATATAAAAGGTATGCCCGTGGTGAGGTCACAACTCTCTTAAGAGGGGAGATCTGTCAGGGTTATGACCGATGACATATGTGTCATACATGTCATAGATGTCATACCTGACAGACATGTCATACCATGTCATGTCATGTCGTGTCATATCATATATTATAATGACAGACAGTCGTCAGTACGGTCGACTATGACATGTACAATCATATCATCTGTCATTTACTCAAGGTGAGACTTGAGTGACACCTGTCATCGAGAGGCCAGTATTGTGGACTCGAGATGGCAAAGCAAGATGAAGTCTTGAAGAACCGAATGGTTCGGAGAAAACTCATCTTCGCTTCAAGCATGTTCAGAACAAGCATGCGAGTATCATATGGCTTATTCGTTCAGCCGATACTGATTGTTCAACCAATGCCTTGGGTTCACAACCCGATTGCGGTGGCATCTATGAGATGCGGGGCATTGCGTAAAATGAGGTAGCGTTGAGCTACAACAGGCACTTCTTGAGAAGCGCTGCACTCATATCCGCACGTACTCTGCGTGAGCTATTAACGTTCAATAATAGCCTCGCTTCATATCATATCTATTCGCTTGCTAGCGAAGCCCTATCAAAAACGGTGGTAGCGTCAAAAACGTCGCACGGTAAGCCGATTTTGTTGCAGCAGAGGTGCTGCGGTCAGATGTCATCGTTGGACGTGATGATGTCGCACGTACCCAAGGAACAAATGCAATCCCAAGCAGATGTAAGTCCAACAGGACAGGTGTAGTCCCAAGTGGAAGTCAGATGTGATAAAAGAGCGGTGGGCGCTCAGTCAGATGACGCGACGGTGTGTCGCGGTATACCGCAAAGGCTGCGAGATCTAAGGAAAGCACTGCTGGAGTTGACATTCAGTCTGAGCTCAGTCATCAGAGTTGTCATCACCGACCCGTCATGACCGCAGTCATCACCGACTCGACCTGACCGCTGTCATCACCGATACGGCTCGACACCTCTGACTACTTCACTGACCTGATTGTCATCTCCTCTGATCGAGTTCGGTTGTCACATGAGACAGAGCACACTAGCTCATTTCGCATCACACTCAGCATACTAGAACTATATATATTATATCTTCTGTATGTTGAGAGAGATTCTGAGTGCGAAACCCTGAGCGTTGCAGTGCTTCCTGTTTGACCTGTCTGTTTTCTGACTGGGTCTTCTCGCAAGCACGCACACAATCACCAACCACAAAACAACGGTGATAGCCCATAACCTGATGGAGAGTGTGATATATATATATAATGCATAT
The DNA here is from genome assembly GCA_001247695.2 of Cymbomonas tetramitiformis. NCBI lineage: Eukaryota > Viridiplantae > Chlorophyta > Pyramimonadophyceae > Pyramimonadales > Pyramimonadaceae > Cymbomonas > Cymbomonas tetramitiformis. The sequence continues at coordinate 12,755 of LGRX02027570.1, read as the reverse complement.
TATATATCACACAGACCGAAGGAAAACGAAGCGTCCGGAGGCAGTCGAAAGGCGGGTGCAAACTCTGAGATGAGATAATAAAATAACTTGCTTGTTTTATTAGCGGGTCGGAAACTGCAGAATGACGAATGCTGATGTGGCACCTCAGGGCGAGGGGTGAAACAGGAGACACTCTCCCCCACCTTATGGGGGGGTGAAGACTTTCTCTCTCCATGAGGGTCCTCTCAGCCGTTGGATCTCGATAGGGGCCTACTTGAGGTTGCTGAAATCTGTATAGGCAGCCCTGACTGGGAGTCCCGGTCAGGCCCCTATGACAGATCCCTAGGACCAACACTGGACTGCTGACTGATCTGTAGGTTCGTACTGTGACACACGCGGTGTCACAGGTAGGCTAGACTCCGAGACCGTCCGAGACCGTTCCGGGTATATCTAGCTTAGGGTTTATTTATCTTAGACAGTTTATCCACACGAGTACGGGACTTTCTGATATCTAGTGTACTTGGATATTCCGGTAGGTCGTGGCCCCATCCACGTTTTCATTCCACTTGCTATCTTGGCCATGATTGGCTAAGCAGCCGCTTGAAGGGGTGGTGCGCACTTGCGCGTTTGGGTGCGACTAGGATTTGGGACATGGCTTTACGGTAGACGTCTTTTTTGCGGCTGCGAGTCATGGGCACCGCGCGTTGCTATTGCTCGGTTTTGGCAATGTTCATTTGCGTTATTCTACCTGCACTGATCCCGCTGGTTCACGTATTTTGGGCTGGTGCTCCGGACACCTTCGACCACACCGACATTTGCAAGTGCCCCACGCTCTTTTCGCCGCTCCGCACGTTCTGCCGTTACGTCTTCGCTCCATTTCCGCCACAACACCCAAACGTGCTGCCGCGCATCATCTTTTCTCTGGCTTTCAGAAGTATGGCTACATCTACACGAGCTCGCAAACGCCTATTGAGGGACTCCGACTTGGACGCCTCTATACGGCTTTTGGATGCGGTTCGGGACACTCCGACCGCTAGCACTCCACCTGTGGTGCCCCCTGCTGTTTCCAGCAACTCCGACGCTGCTGTCGCGTTGCGGAAGCACCTAGTCGACCAACATGCCACGGTTGACGCGGTGTACAAGGGGCGCTTGCATCGGGCTTGGGCCAAGGGTATCCGCGAGGATATCCTTGGTTCCAAGAAACATCATTATCGTGGTACTGACGACACCGACCGTCTCTCCGAGTTGGTGGTGCAGCTTCGGACCGAGTTTGAGTCCGCTGGGCTGGACTTGACCCCCTTTGACCTCGACGACCCCACCTCTCTGGTTATCGAGAAGGTTAATGGGCTCCTCTATGACGTCTTGGCCCTCGTCGTGGAGCGGAACTCTGTGGCCGACACCTGGCTTCGGGGTACGGACTCTTCGGCTGACCGAGATGGACGTCGGGCTCTCATCGACATCATCAAGGGGAGCGTGCCGGCAGCCCTGCGCGAGAGCCACCAGCAGGAGCATGCGGCGCTTCGTTATCCCGCAGGCGTTGACCCGCAGCCGATCTTGGCCCGTGAGCAACGTTTGGTGCGGGATAACCGCGCTCCTGACTGGCGGCCCACCGACGAGACCCGCAAGCTCTCACTCTACAACCGCCTCGACCCGATCTTCTACGCGGCGGTGAAGGTGCGTTATCCGCTTGCGGGTGACCTCAGCGGCGTTACTCTCCGCTCGCTTCAGGCTCTCGTCGTGGCCATCTTCCAGGCATGGGCACAGTCGGACGAGGGGGCGGCAGTACGTGAGAAGCAGGTGCTGGGGATGGACGGTAAGCCCTCCGCTCTGGTCACGTCATCGGAGTACGCGGCACTCCTCGAGGAGATTGCGGCCTTGAAGGCCTTGGTGCGAGGTGGCCGTGCGGGCGGGGGACAGCAGCCGCAGCCGCAGCATCGGGGGAAGCAGCATCCGAGGGGGTTTCGCGTGGGTGCAGGCAGCCCCCCCGCGGTCGGCTTCGACCGCGACAGCATGAAGGCCAAGCCGCTGTGCCACCGCTGCCGCAAGGCCGGTAAAGGTGAGGTGTATCACCCGTACCGCGACTGCCCGCTTGGCGGTCGCCAACACTCGCCAGCCACGGCCGCGGCTTTCTGCATTCCCATTGAGCAGGAGGACGCGGAGGGCCTGCACGCATTGGCGCTCGTGCAGGTCTTCCAGGACGCGGCGGACAGTGGACCGGAGGCCTTCTCGCATGCGGCGTTGGCGTATGGTCCGCCCGCGGTGCTCTCCACGGACGGCGTCGGTGGGATCGACGTGGCGGCCTACGGTTTCTCCGTGCCGCCTCCGCCTTCTGGCGGGACCGACGACGAGGACATCTTGCGGCGGCTTGATGCCCTCACCTCTGAGGTTCAGGCCGCCCAAGACAAGGTACATTTTACCCACGCATCTTTCATTCCTGGGAGCGGAGCGGAGGTGCATGCATCGGCTCTGGTGTGTGGCCCTGCCGCTGCGGTAGGGATCACACCGGAGGGGCAGGTTCCGGCAGGTGGTGCGGCGGCATCGGCGTCCGCCGTGCCGGCCCCTGCTATGCCTGTTTCGCAGGTGGAGGATGTGGAGCCCGCGCCAACTCAATCGGCGCGGGTAACCACCACGGAGGCGGCATGCGGTGAGTTCGGAGGCTTCGTGCAGACGGTGAATCACGCCGCCGTCCACCCGTCTGACCTGACAGGCTATGACACGGACGACTACGAGGATTTCGCCGACGGTACTTTCGCGGTGAAGCCGCGAGCTCCGGCCGGTGCTATCGGGTGCGGTGTGCCGCCTTTCGGCTTTGGCACGCCGGCAATCGGCGCTCTCGCCATGCTTTCCCTCTTCTGCATTTCTTTTGCAGGTGTAGCTGTTTCGGCTTCCACGGCTTCTGCTGTGTCAGCTTCTGCATCGGCTACGGAGATGCCTTCGCCTGGTGGTGATCTCGATTGGGAAGCTCCGTCATTTTACTCTACGAATGATTTTGCTGATTCTGTGATCCCGGCTCAGGGTTTCTTGTTGGCTCACGATGTGCCACCGCTTCAGCCGCCCGAGCCTCCTGACACTCTGAGCCTGCTAGCCTTTCAGGATTTGTCTCAGGCAGATTTGGGGATTGACATGGCCTACTACTACGGTGTGGCATTACATGAGAGCGGACCTCTGGATGTGGGGCACTACTACGGTGCTGGCTACTTTACTTCCTATTATGGGATGGACTTCCGTGAGGCCACCGCTGACTACTTTGGTACTGTCGATTGACTTCTTGCTCACTCTGGAGGCACACCAACATGGTGGTGTGCAGAACTCCTGTGACCTCAAAGACTTCTTCAATCTGGTTTATGGTTTTGCTTTGACACCTTTGAAATCTTCAACTTGACTTGCTGACACAGAGCCTTTCAGTAGTTTAGCAGGACCTTAATTGCCTGTGAGTTTCTGCTCTTGTGCTAGCTAGAGGGTTCTAATTTGTGTATCAGAATTGCACAGTTAGATTAGCAGTTAGGCCTTGTCACCCTGGCTCCTGCCCTAACACTTACAGCCTTACATTTTCTGACTCTCCTAGCCAATCACCACCCACAGTGTTGGGGTGGTGTGCTGAACTCTGTATAGGCAGCCCTGACTGGGAGTCCCGGTCAGGCCCCTATGACAGATCCCTAGGACCAACACTGGACTGCTGACTGATCTGTAGGTTCGTACTGTGACACACGCTGTGTCACAGGTAGGCTAGACTCCGAGACCGTCCGAGATCGTTCCGGGTATATCTAGCTTAGGGTTTATTTATCTTAGACAGTTTATCCACACGAGTACGGGACTTTCTGATATCTAGTGTACTTGGATATTCCGGTAGAGGTTATGTAAGGGGTGAGATGTGCCTCCGCGAGCGGGTTACGTCATATCGAACTACCCGGACTTAAACCCCGAATCCCAAAACCCTAAACCCTAATTCGGCAAAACCTAAAGCGAACCATATTTAACACGTAACGTTCCGTGCGATCGGGTGAGATGTGTCTCCGAGCGGGTTACATCTTACCGATCTGCCCGGAACTAAACCCCAAACCCTAAACCATAAACCCTAATTCGTCAAACCCTAATGCGACCCATATTTAACACGTGACGTTCGATGCGATCGGGTGAAATGTGTCACCGAGCGGGTTACATAATATCGATCTGACCTAAACCCTAAACCCTAATTCGTTGAACCCTAATTGGACCCATATTTAACACGTAAGGTTCGAGGCGATCGATACGCGCGATCGACCGAATCTCATATTTAACACATGAAGAACCGGGACACATGCCCATTTTTTTGGTAAACGATATTGGGCACGAAGTGGGAACTGATTCCGCGCGATCGAGATGTCATCAGACCTGAGACAGGTCGGCATCGTCCGAGGTGCCACCGCTCCGAGGCCAGGTGCACACACATGGTAAAGCTGCGAACGGAAGGTCAAAGGCAAAGGGGAAGGCAAAGGGTTTAAGATTTAGCGGCAGTAGGAATAGTTTTCAGAAGCATATAAAAAGTATTCTAGTGCTTCTGAAAACTATTCCTACTTCTTCTATATCCTAAACCCTTTGCCTTGCCTTTTACTTCTGCACGCGACCGGCAAGCATCTTTGAAACTTCCGAGTTTCAAAGATGCGTTTTGTATTTTGGGCGCACCCTAAAATTACAAAACAGCCGAGCGCTTCCCGTTTGTGCGGGATATTCACATTTATTCCATGGCATATTTCATATGAAATATACACATAAGCACGAAGGCATCGGCCACGCATCTTTGAAACTAACGAGTTTCAAAGATGCGTTTTTGTCATTTGGGTGCGCATACCCAAATAACAAATCAGCCGAGCGCTTCCCGTTGGCGTGGGGTATCCAACGCTTGAATGTTGAATATTCATTATAATATGAGTTAGCATGCGAGGTTGCAAAGGCATCGGGACAGAATCTACGAAACTGTCCTATGCCTTTGCCTTTGGGTTTGGGTTCGAACGTACCCAAACCCAAAGATGGCAAACAGCCGAGGGCTTCCCGTGCGTCCTAGCGCACGAAACTTGGCACAAATACTTCCAAGATACATATCTTTAAGTTACCTGAAGCTCAAGGCTTCAAGTTACTTTTGCGCGAAACGCGCAATTTATTTCTAAGGCAGATGTTTTGGGTTTGGGTTCGAACGTGACACCCAAACCCAAAGATGGCAAACAGCCGAGGGCTTCCCGTGCGTCCTAGAGCACGGAACTTGGCAAAAATACTGCCAAGATACATATCTTTAAGTTACCTGAAGCTCAAGGCTTCAAGTTACTTGTGCGCGAAACGCGCAATTTATTTCTAAGGCAGATGTTTTGGGTTTGGGTTCGACACCCAAACCCAAAGATGCCAAACAGCCGAGGGCTTCCCGTGCGTCCTAGAGCACGAAACTTGGCACAAATACTGCCAAGATACATATCTTTAAGTTACCTGAAGCTCAAGGCTTCAAGTTACTTGTGCGCGAAACGCGCAATTTATTTCTAAGGCAGATGTTTTGGGTTTGGGTTTGGGTTCGAACCCAAACGCAAAGATGCCAAACAGCCGAGGGCTTCCCGTGCGTCCTAGAGCACGAAACTTGGCACAAATACTGCCAAGGGATATATCTTTAAGTCACCTGAAGCTCAAGGCTTCAAGTTACTTGCGCGCCCAACGCGCAATTTATTTCTAAGGCAGATGTTTTGGGTTTGGGTTTGGGTTCGAACCCAAACCCAAACCCAAAGATGCCAAGCAGCCGAGGGTTTCCCCTGCGTGTGCATGCCTGTTAATACATATGAAATATGCCATGGAATACATGTGAATATCCCGCACAAACGGGAAGCGCTCGGCTGTTTTGTAATTTTAGGGTGCACCCAAAATACAAAACGCATCTTTGAAACTCGGAAGTTTCAAAGATGCTTGCCGGTCGCGTGCAGCAGTAAAAGGCAAGGCAAAGGGTTTAGGATATAGAAGAAGTAGGAATAGTTTTCAGAAGCACTAGAATACTTTTCATATGCTTCTGAAAACTATTCCTACTGCCGCTAAATCTTAAACCCTTTGCCTTTCCCTTTGCCTTTGACCTTCCGTTCGCAGCTTTACCATGTGCACCTCGCAGCGGTGGCACCTCGGATCCGGCGAAATGACGATGACGACCTGTCTCAGGTCTGATGACATCTCGATCGCGCGGAATCAGTTCCCACTTCGTGCCCAATATCGTTTACCATTTTTTTGTACATTCAACATTGATGCTCCCATAAAACACGAGTGTTCTTAAAATTATCACTATAAGTATAACTTCCACCAAATCTGGCTAGCTTTAAATGTTACAGACCTGTGTATGACACTGTGACTCTGAGATTTAGACACTATATGATTATGACAATACGTCAGGGGGACATGGACACTTCAGAGGTATGACATTATGACACTACAATAATATGACACTATAGCGGTATGACACTACAGTAGTATGACACTATATTAGTATGACAATGACATTGTAGTAATATGACGCTTCAGCAGTATGACACTATAGTAGTATGACACTATAGCAGTATGCCACTACAGTAGTATGACACTATAGTAGTATGACAGCATGACATATCGAACTTGCCATGGTCGTTCCATGGTCGATATCGAAGGTGTCCCATTCGATCGAAAACCAATAAAGGTCGCTTCGCCTCACTTCTTCATTCATTATTCAAGAACCTCCTCAGCGACGCCACCTCCAAAAAACTCCTTCCCCAACTTCACCACCTCCAAGAGACTCCTTCCCCAACTTCACCACCTCCGAGAAACTCCTTCCCCAACTTCACCACCTCCAAAAAACTTCTTCCCCAACGTTCACCACTCGACTCCAAGGCCCTCATTACTCGCCACTTTCACACCCTAAACCTTAAACGGTTGAAAATACCTTGTTTCCCATCGAACACACGGAGGTCAAGCATTGTTGGGCGAGATTAGTACTCTGGTCTGGGGGACGACAGGTGTGCGCCCCTTGTCTTGCAACTTTCCTAATCGCATCGCAATTTTGCGCTCCACCGTCGTCACACTACCAGCGAGCGACTTTGGAACGAGTGTCGGTCTCACCGCAACCTCCTTTCCACAAGTGAGATTGGCATCTCGTGGGAGGAGGATCCTTTCCAAAGTCGTGCCCAAGAAGTACTCCGTGGTGGAGAGAATGACGGTCAATCGTTAGACTTCGGGTGTCTAGATTCGGTCTCGCGACTTTGAATCTGGCCCGGGCAGTTGACGCCGGTCGCTCAAAACTCGGACGAAATTCGCCAAAGTAGTAGACGGACTAGCGTGAATTCTAAGGCATTCCAATTCCAATTTCAACCGCACATGCATCGCGTTTCTTGCAAGTTTGCTTGGGCGTTGAGCGTGGCGTTGTGCGTTGCGTTTGACCGAAAATCGACACCGGGGGGAGGAATTATTATTCCTTGCGGCCACGGACTTTCGTCGTTCGTAAAGCGGTGTCGGTTTCGGGCTCTCGCTTCGCACACTCCTCTTCTCCTCACTCAATATGGGACTCATTATTCTGCTTCTCCGCATTGAGCACTGACCACAAACGAATGGGGCATCCGAGCTCGCAGCCGTTTCTCGGAAGTTATCGTCGACTTCAACGCACTCACCCGACACTCACGACCGCATCGACATGCGAAAGCCGCCGCGCAGTTTTGCAAGATTGGTCCTCTCCTCTACCGCTATGTACTTTGGTGACGATCGGAGCGGTCCGACTGCTCATCTCACACTGAAGCTATCGGATCGCTACAACAAAGGAGAGTGTGTTGTCAACATAGGCCGCCATGACTCGAATCACTTTTTCTTGGAAGACGTCTTCTCTGCCGTGCGGCCGCGGATACTCTCTAGGTACCATGCTTCCGTGAAGCGCGGAACAGAAGACGAACCGTCCGAAGATATGTACCTCGAAGATCGAGGTAGCTTCAACGGCACTTATCTGAATGAACGGCGACTACCGCCTAATTTTCCCCACAAAATCACAAATGGCGACACCATCTCTTTCGGCGGGCCGCGCTACGTAAGCCGAAACGGTGTTGTTATGAAAAATCCTTACCACTTCGTGTTACTGACGGTCCCTCCTCTACATAGCTCATGCTCCGCTTCAAGCACCGACACGACGTGCGCGATATGCCTGGATGAGCAACGTTTACCGATGAGAACGACGCATTGCTCGCATAGTTTATGCGCGGCTTGCGTTGTGGATTACGAGCTTTCAGCTAGGACGAACAACTTTGAAATACGATGTCCCACTTGTCGCACGCCTTTCATTGGACCTACCGTGGACCGAGATTGGGTACGCAATTCACAATCCTCCTTGACGACGCCATGCGCGCAACGCGGTTTTAAGGAGGTCAACTGCATGAATGAGCAGGATTTCGTCTGGTACGCGAGAGTGTCGAAGATGACCCCTGAAGAGATTCAAATTGCGCGCTCGTCGAGGCTTGAACATCTGAAATTGAAAAGTTCAAAACGACCGACATGAGCCACGACGATGATCCCAACTTATCTGCTTCCTGGACGTTACGGGATCGAAGCGAACACAACAATAAGTATAATATAGTAATCCTTTTACGAATATGTGTATGACGCCAAACTCACCTGTGACGTGGCTGAAATAGAAACGTTACCAGCGCGGACCAAGGGCCAGTATCGCCTAAGATTTAAGGGATCGATATTTCCCGACTTCTCAACAATTCGAATCGATTGATACTGATAGTTTACAAAGCCCAACTCGATTGATAGTGATAGTAGAATGCTATGGAATCGACTGATACCGATTTTCACGAAAGTTACTATCGATTGATAGTGATAGTGAAAGTTTCACCATTGACTGATAGTGATAGTGCGATTACTTAACCAATAATCAACGATAGTTCAATCATACCGATAGTGCCGATAGTGGCTTACGCAGTGAGTGCCACCCACACACGCAGGATATCAACTTCAACGAAGGATATCAACTACTCAGAACTACGTGTTATTTAGCTTGACATCTCCGGTACCCTGCACCTTGACGACCGGCCGAAAGGACGATCTTTTTCCAAGTTTTCCTGAGCCTGGAGTTTCGGACTCTACACTTCCACTATTACAGTAATCACTCAGTAATAAGAAAACCCGCCAATAAGAAAGTAGCCAGCTTTTTTAATTTCTTCACAATATTTAACACATAGCACTTCATATTTAATATCTCTATATAAATAAGAAAGTTGCTAGGCTGACCTAAAATTCCTGTTTTCTTAAAATCGAGTGTTTACTGTATCTTGTGGACGCTTATGTCCCCTGCGTGGGTTCGTCTTGTGTGTAGGCATGATCGATGCCGGGCTTTGTGCTTGTCGAGTGTTTTATGGTCTCAAGACTGTCTAAGGTTTGTGACGGGAAGCCTCGCGTCGTCGCGTGACGGCGGCCTAGGTAATAATATTTGTAAAATGGCCTTGCTGTCGAACGATAGTGGTGACACGGGAATTCGAAATCGATACCTCGAAATCCGCCGACCAATCGATTGATGACATAGTGGTGTACGTTCAAATCGACTGATAATGATAGTTCGCATATACGAGTCGACTGATAGTGATAGGTGGCAGGCGACGAATCGACTGATAGTGATATTTCGCGATAGCTAAATTCACGGGATCGACTGATAGTGATAGTAGCGATACTATCGATATGTCGCGAAGTCGGCACTATCGATACTGGCCCTTGGCGCGGACAGGTTGATAGTAAAGATTCTTTGTAGTGTATATATATATATATACCGAACAACGTTGTGTCACAATCCGTGAGAGATGTCTCTTAAAGATGTTGTGTTCGACGTTCGAAGTCTTTGGAGCGCGTGCAAAAAAGCGTTGAAAATGACAAATGGCAAAATGACGAAAAGCGTGAGCAACTGAAAGGGTTTTTAAATAGAGCCTCCAGAGCCATAACCGACCAAGACAACGACAACAAAAAGGTTATACTTATCCGTGATGTAATTATCGCGATAAATGAAATAGTAAATTTGCATGATATTCATTACACGGAGATCGAACGCACAACCCGCAAAACATTCAAAAATTATATCGACGAGTGTCAGGGTCATGACCGATGACATATGTGTCATACATGTCATACGTGTCATACCTGTCAGACATGTCATACCATACAGGATCATGACCGATGACATATGTGTAATACATGTCATACGTGTCATACCTGTCAGACATGTCATACCATGTCATGTCATGTCATGTCGAGTCGTGTCATATATTATTATGACAGTCGTCAGTACGGTCGACTATGACTGTACATGTCGCCAGATGATAAGTCACATCATCTGTCATTATTCAAGGAAAGACTTGAATGACCCTGTCATCGAGAGTTCGTACGTCGAACTCGAAGATGGCAAAGCAAGATACATCTTGAAGTATGCTGGAACAGTCACACCGCTTGCTTTGTGACTCTTCCTATAGTAGTGTGTATGACTGTCACCCGAACCCGAACCCTAACTGTTTATGCCCGTTATATCGGGTTAACTTATCAACTTTATTACATTCTGAGAAAACCTATCACTGAGTGAATATATCCCGAGTCCTAGGGGTATATCCAACAGGTTTGGCCCCACGCACTCTTTATTTAGACACTGCGTAGTTTGGCCATGTCAGGCTAAACACCGACGCTTGAGATGGAGTGAGGGGCTCCTCTAGAGGCGCGGCGGAGCGGTATGGCCTAGTTACGCGGCTGGTTGATTGGACTTACGGAGAGCTCGGGCTCGTGGCTGCTTGATTTTCCCGTACTACGCGTTGGTAGACGTTGGAATTTTGGTCGGATCCGACACCAAGTTCCTTGGCCGCGTTGTTGGATCCACATGCACGTTTGGGGAATCTTTTACGCCGCAGCTTTCCTTCTTTTCCTCGACAACCGCCACACGACTTTTGGCCGCCGCTCCTTCCGCACCTCGCCACATTTGCCCTCACTTCGTCTCTATAGTCTTCTACATCATGGTTGCGACTAGATTGACCTCAAGTATGGCGTCACGCCGACGCTCGCTAGCTACAATTTTCGACTCCGCTGCCGCACGTAATTCCGTCACGCCGGCTACGCCGGCGCCCGCTGGTGCTCCAGCTGCGAACTCCGCCCAAGCCGTATTCTTGGCGGGTGTTCGCTCGCTCACGCGTGAGCGCTTCGACGAGAGCGTGGCGAAGCACGTCATCCGGAAGTGCTTTCCCGACAAGCATGACCGATTTACGGGTACGGAGTCGAACGCTCAGGTGCTCCTCTCCAAGCTGGTGCCTGCTCTCCAGGAGGCATTCGAGGCCGAGGACGCGCTGTTTGCTCCTATGTTCGACTTGGAGGACTCCACGTTGGCCGTGCGACCCGAGGCCAACAAGCTCCTCTTCTCAACTCTCGAGCTCATCGTGTCCCCCGCCTCTCCAGCGGGTGACTGGCTCGAGGCATCTGCGACCTTGCACCCTCTGGACGGCAAGCGGGCCCTGCTGGAGCTCGCAAGGCGTCTGCTGGACTCCGGTGCACCCTTCCAGGGGACATCGGACCTCCTTGGCGTCCGTTTTAAGGCCCACACCGACCCGTCCGAGTCCATCACGGACTTCAACGCGGCCTTACGGTCCGCCAAGAGGCGCAACACCCTCGACGATGACGAGGTGAAGGAGCTCTTCCTCGCCGCGTTGGACCCTGCTTTCTACGCGCCGGTGGTGTCGAGGCTCTTCACCCACCAGCAACGGGCGGCCGTGGACCTTCTTACCATTCAACAATGGGTCCTCGAGTGCTACGCCCGACACGTGGCAGCCGGTACGCACACTGCCTCGTTCGCCCTGTCCGCAGCGGCCGTGGCCACTGACGGCGACACCTCGCATCTGTCCGACCTCACGGCCATCATCCTCGACGTGAGGCGGCAGCTGAAGGTCCTCACGGACAAGGTCAACGGGCGGGGTTTTACCCCGCGGGCGGACAAGAACAAGATCGGCAACGGGGGGGGCGGCTCCGGTGTTCGTTTTGCGGCAGGTGACCTCCCGACGGGGGGAAACTGGCCGCAGTCGCAGGTGAGGAAGCGCGTTGCTTTCCACAAAGGCAGCGGCGACTTCATTCCATTCTGCCAAAATTCAACGTGCAAGAAGGACGAGGCCCGCCACTGGCACCGCGACTGCCCGAACGGCGGCAAGCACGGCGCTGGGGGAAGCTTCCACAGCTTCTCCCTCGGTGACATCGAGAACGACTTGCTGGCGGAGCAGTTTCAGACGGCCATGGACGAGCACGACGGCGAGCGGTTCGATGCGCTCTGCCTTCTGGCGGGGGGCAAGCCGGAGATGCTCGACGGCGTTTCGGCGTGTTCCTTCGGGGTCGAGCCGGAGCAGGAACACGGTGCGTTGCAGGAGTTCCTGCCCTACTGCCAGCCTGCCACCCACATGGGCGGCTTCACGGTCGGTGGTGTCGAGAGCGGGATCTCGGCTGCCGCTTGCACGCATGTCCGCGAGGACGCACCGCCGGCGCCACCGCCGGCGGCAATCGAGCATGTTTACCCGGGCGAGTCGGAGGCGTCCGACGCCGGTGACATGATGCCGGTGGACCCCATGCACGCGCACGAGCCCGACCTCTGCTTTGCGGACAAGATCGCACGGATGGGGGGACTCTCGATCACGGCTGCGGGCAAGGACTTCGCGATGCGGTACATGCACGCCGAGTCGGAGACCGACTCTTGCGACGGCGACGCGGACGGGTCTGCAGCTGGGTATGACCCTATTGACGGTGAGGATGCGGTCCCA
>LGRX02027569.1:0-13593 GCA_001247695.2 Cymbomonas tetramitiformis | reverse complement strand
CTAGGTAATAATATTTGTAAAATGGCCTTGCTGTCGAACGATAGTGGTGACACGGGAATTCGAAATCGATACCTCGAAATCCGCCGACCAATCGATTGATGACATAGTGGTGTACGTTCAAATCGACTGATAATGATAGTTCGCATATACGAGTCGACTGATAGTGATAGGTGGCAGGCGACGAATCGACTGATAGTGATATTTCGCGATAGCTAAATTCACGGGATCGACTGATAGTGATAGTAGCGATACTATCGATATGTCGCGAAGTCGGCACTATCGATACTGGCCCTTGGCGCGGACAGGTTGATAGTAAAGATTCTTTGTAGTGTATATATATATATATACCGAACAACGTTGTGTCACAATCCGTGAGAGATGTCTCTTAAAGATGTTGTGTTCGACGTTCGAAGTCTTTGGAGCGCGTGCAAAAAAGCGTTGAAAATGACAAATGGCAAAATGACGAAAAGCGTGAGCAACTGAAAGGGTTTTTAAATAGAGCCTCCAGAGCCATAACCGACCAAGACAACGACAACAAAAAGGTTATACTTATCCGTGATGTAATTATCGCGATAAATGAAATAGTAAATTTGCATGATATTCATTACACGGAGATCGAACGCACAACCCGCAAAACATTCAAAAATTATATCGACGAGTGTCAGGGTCATGACCGATGACATATGTGTCATACATGTCATACGTGTCATACCTGTCAGACATGTCATACCATACAGGATCATGACCGATGACATATGTGTAATACATGTCATACGTGTCATACCTGTCAGACATGTCATATCATGTCATGTCATGTCATGTCGAGTCGTGTCATATATTATTATGACAGTCGTCAGTACGGTCGACTATGACTGTACATGTCGCCAGATGATAAGTCACATCATCTGTCATTATTCAAGGAAAGACTTGAATGACCCTGTCATCGAGAGTTCGTACGTCGAACTCGAAGATGGCAAAGCAAGATACATCTTGAAGTATGCTGGAACAGTCACACCGCTTGCTTTGTGACTCTTCCTATAGTAGTGTGTATGACTGTCACCCGAACCCGAACCCTAACTGTTTATCGGCCCGTTATATCGGGTTAACTTATCACCTTTATGACATTCTGAGAAAACTGATCACTGAGTGAATATATCCCGAGTCCTAGGGGTATATCCAACAGGTTTGGCCCCACTCACTCTTTATTTAGACACTGCGTAGTTTGGCCATGTCAGGCTAAACACCGACGCTTGAGATGGAGTGAGGGGCTCCTCTAGAGGCGCGGCGGAGCGGTATGGCCTAGTTGCATGACTGGTTGATTGGACTTACGGAGAGCTCGGGCTCGTGGCTGCTTGATTTTCCCGTACTACGCGTTGATAGACGTTGGAATTTTGGTCGGATCCGACACCAAGTTCCTTGGCCGCGTTGTTAGATCCACATGCACGTTTGGGGAATCTTTTACGCCGCAGCTTTCCTTCTTTTCCTCGACAACCGCCTTACGACTTTTGGCCGCCGCTCCTTCCGCACCTCGCCACATTTCCCTCACTTCGTCTCTATAGTCTTCTACATCATGGTTGCGACTAGATTGACATCAAGTGTGGCGTCACGCCGACGCTCGCTAGCTACAATTTTCGACTCAGTTGCCGCACGTAATTCCGTCACGCCGGCTACGCCGGCGCCTGCTGGTGTTCCAGCTGCGAACTCCGCCCAAGCCGTTTTCTTGGCGGGTGTTCGCTCGCTCACGCGTGAGCGCTTCGACGAGAGCGTGGCGAAGCACGTCATCCGAAAATGCTTTCCCGACAAGCATGACCGATTTACGGGTACGGAGTCGAACGCTCAGGTGCTCCTCTCCAAGCTGGTGCCTGCTCTCCAGGAGGCATTCGAGGCCGAGGACGCGCTGTTTGCCCCTATGTTCGACTTGGAGGACTCCACGTTGGCCGTGCGGCCCGAGGCCAACAAGCTCCTCTTCTCAACTCTCGAGCTCATCGTGTCTCCCGCCTCTCCAGCGGGTGACTGGCTCGAGGCATCTGCGACCTTGCACCCTCTAGACGGCAAGCGGGCCCTGCTGGAGCTCGCAAGGCGTCTGCTGGACTCCGGTGCACCCTTCCAGGGGACATCGGACCTCCTTGGCGTCCGTTTTAAGGCCCACGCCGACCCGTCCGAGTCCATCACGGACTTCAACGCGGCCTTACGGTCCGCCAAGAGGCGCAACACCCTCGACGATGACGAGGTGAAGGAGCTCTTCCTCGCCGCGCTGGACCCTGCTTTCTACGCGCCGGTGGTGTCGAGGCTCTTCACCCACCAGCAGCGAGCGGCCGTGGACCTTCTTACCATTCAACAATGGGTCCTCGAGTGCTACGCCCGACACGTGGCAGCCGGTACGCACACTGCCTCGTTCGCCCTGTCCGCAGCGGCCGTGGCCACTGACGGCGACACCTCGCAGCTGTCCGACCTCACGGCCATCATCCTCGACGTGAAGCGGCAGCTGAAGGTCCTCACGGACAAGGTCAACGGGCGGGGTTTTACCCCGCGGGCGGACAAGAACAAGATCGGCAACGGGGGAGGCGGCTCCGGTGTTCGTTTTGCGGCAGGTGACCTCCCGACGGGGGGAAACTGGCCGCAGTCGCAGGTGAGGAAGCGCGTTGCTTTCCACAAAGGCAGCGGCGACTTCATTCCATTCTGCCAAAATTCAACGTGCAAGAAGGACGAGGCCCGCCACTGGCACCGCGACTGCCCGAACGGCGGCAAGCACGGCGCTGGGGGAAGCTTCCACAGCTTCTCCCTCGGTGACATCGAGAACGACTTGCTGGCGGAGCAGTTTCAGACGGCCATGGACGAGCACGACGGCGAGCGGTTCGATGCGCTCTGCCTTCTGGCGGGGGGCAAGCCGGAGATGCTCGACGGCGTTTCGGCGTGTTCCTTCGGGATCGAGCCGGAGCGGGGAGACGGTGCGTTGCAGGAATTCCTGCCCTACTGCCAGCCTGCCACCCACATGGGCGGCTTCACGGTCGGTGGTGTCGAGAGCGGGATCTCGGCTGCCGCTTGCACGCATGTCCGCGAGGACGCACCGCCGGCGCCACCGCCGGAGGCAATCACGCATGTTTGCCCGGACGAGTCGGGGGCGTCCGACGCCGATGACATGATGCCGGTGGACCCCATGCACGCGCACGAGCCCGACCTCTGCTTTGCGGACCGGATCGCGCGGGTGGGGGGACTCTCGATCACGGCTGAGGGCAAGGACTTGGCGATGCGGTACGTGCACGCCGGGTCGGAGACCGACTCTTGCGACGGCGACGCGGACGGGTCTGCAGCTGGGTATGACCCTATTGACGGTGAGGATTCGGTCCCGCAGCCTCTAGCATCTCGTCGGGGATGCGGTGCACCGCCTTGGGGGATTGGCCGCTCTTCGGCGATTGCGGTGATGGTGTGTGCTCTCTTCTGTGTTTGCGCCACCGCGGCGCCAATCTCGGCTGCCACTCTTGGCGAGGCATGTGCGCCGGACCACGCCGGCCTGGAGGTCGGTGGTGCTGCCGAGGCGACCACCAGCGAGCCTGCATTCACTTCTGCGGCACCGGTTGCTATTCCACCGCGCCGGCACGGCCGGCACCGTGCTCGGCAAGGCCTTCACAATGCACCGATCGGGCTTTACATCCCGGTACACCCGCCCCCTCCACCGCTGTATTGGGATGCACCACCGTCACCGGACTACTCACCGGGCCCGACTACTGACGAGGAGGACGGGGAGATCCCTCGCACGACGATCGAGACCTTTCAGATTTCTTCTGGAGCTCTACGAATGATTCAATCACGGCATCGACATCTTCAATTCACGGCACCATGACTGTGCTGCGGGCCGGCACAGCAGTGCCACCGCCAACTAGTGGCTAGGAAGTTAATCATGCCGCTCCTGCACAGTGAGATTGACCGTAGCTGTATGTGCAGAAGGGTCCGATCACGGACCGGTTTCAGGTTTACAACTCTTGATTGGGAACCGCCCTGCCAGAAAGGACAGGCCTTCCCTTAGAGCCCAATTTCCACCGCTGTAGATGGTGTTTGTTCACAGGTTTCACTTTCGGCTAGCCAGTCACCACACTAGGTGGTGTGCTGGAACAATCACACGCGCTCGCTTTGTGACTCTTCCTATAGTAGTGTGTATGACTGTCACCCGAACCCGAACCCTAACTGTTTATGCCCGTTATATCGGGTTAACTTATCAACTTTATAACATTCTGAGAAAACTGATCACTGAGTGAATATATCCCGAGTCCTAGGGGTATATCCAACACTAATTGATGTTTGAAAATGCTTTGAAAATGTGGGATGAGGCAGAGTAAACTGGAGAGCACTTAGTTGTTGGACTAGGGCGCTTTTTCGTACTTGCGCCCATCTTTCAAAGCTAGCTTGGTAGCCCGAAGGCCTTACAGAATAACTTACAGCTTAAACATACTATAACGCGACTTTACAGTGGGAATTCTGTGGGGAATTGATCGTTCTGTAAATCAATACCGTATACCCAGATACTGTCGAGAGACACGGTAGACGGAACCCCGTTTTTTTATGAACTTCGAGGATTTCAAAATTCAGATAACGATAACGTGCATCATGTCATGTCATGTTCTGTCAGACGAATTCTTATTCTATAGGTAAACTATAATGACACTGTAGTCAATCGAATGTCTTAGGCTAGTTTGGCGAGATGAGCATTACGATTAACCAGTCAGCATGAACTGCTGTGGTAGGTCGATGACTAGTGACTGTATAGTCGTTTGGCTGACTGTATAAACAATTAGCGCAAGGGGTTGGCTGAACTCTGCTGACTAGTTAATGCATGTGCTGACTCGATAGTCGTTGGTTCGACAGAAACGTCCCCGCTCCCCAAATCTCTCAAATAGCTAGGTGGCTAGGGTAGCTAGGGGGACCTGCAGGGCAGGTGTGTCACATAACCAACAGTTTTGAGATTACAGTTGGTGATATGGTCGGTGGCAACGTCAGGTCAGTTACTGCTCACAAATCGCTGTGAAATCGGTGCAGGGGATCCTCATAATCACGCACGCTCGACGGAATGCCTTGAGCCAACACCTGTGAAATATCATAGCTCCTTCCAAAGTGGGCTCGTTATTCACGTCGCTTGTCGTCGTCCACTGTCTTCGATGCCGTGCACGTCGTGGCACTTCTGCTGTGCTATCTTGAGCACGCTTTGACTTCATTCTTACCAACAGCCACTTAACTGCATCCTGCTCCGAGTGTCACGTGTACACCTGGTCAAATCGAAGTTTCTGTCCTCGAAATGACCGATCTCGTACAAACGGTGTCCGGTGGACAGCCGAGTATCGAACAAACCCCAAGGAGATCAAGTCGAGTTCCGGGAGGTATCAAGACTTTGGCTCAACCTTGCTCAGTAGTCACCTGTAATATTCGGAGATGTAGGCGCCTGACGGCGTGAGCTCGGTGTCCCTCGCTTCCTCAGCCTGCAGTCGCCTTTAAAGTGTTTTCCAGGGGCGGAAGCAAGTTGAGGGTGAGCAAAGCGAGAAAGAATTTTATTTTCTGTATTTGTCTCAATATTCTTTTGACTATTGAAATATATTTCCTAGGTCGTCATTTCTGAAAGTGTTAGCCGTGTCTGATTTTTCACACCACTCTCAACCTACGCAGGCAATCCACATGAGCAACCAAGCTTCCGAGAATTCATTGACAAAATCGTCTCCAACTCATCCGAAGATTTTGAAGCAAGTGGCAAGCTTCTCAGGTTTTTCTCTTTGCTCGTTGTTCTTCATGATTTCCTTATTTCAAGCCACTGGCTAGCTTGCCGTGACACATATCCCTTGAATATGGTACACACAGCGAACCTGCGCAAGCGTGAATTCCAGAACGAGCCCTGCCAAGAATGCAGATTCCAAGCCTGTCAGTTGCTTATCAACTTCGCGTTCGGTACCATACGAATAGCGGTCGTTCGTGGAACCGTCTTCCCTTTGCCTGGAAGACGGAAAGCATCCTCTTCCCCATACATGTAGGATGGAAGGGACTGGCTCGTAGAACCTCCTGCCCCCTGCGCGTCAGAAGGGAAACCTCGTCTCGCGGATTTCTCTTCCCCACGTGCATCATATGTAAACGCCGAATCACGGAACTGCTTTTCCCTCCTACGCGTAAATCGGGCAGGACTGGCTTGCGGAGCGTTCTGCCACCGTTCGTCAGACGGAAAGTCCTGTTTCGCGGAAGCCCGGTATTCAACGGAAAGTTCTTGCTTGCGGAAGCCTGCCCTCCCGCCTTTCAGACGGAAAATGTTGGCTCTCGAAACCCCGTCAGACGGGGAAAGCGCTGGCCCCCAGAGCGCCCAAGGCCCCCCTCTGATGTGTCAGATGGAAACCGTTGACTGGAACCCTCTCCGCCCTGCATGTCAGACGAAAAGCGCTGGCTTCTCCCCTCACAAATGTCACGGGAACACTGCTCGGAACCTTCCACCACCCTATCACGTGTCAGACGGAAAGGACTGGTGTTCGGAAGCCTCTCATCCCTGTCTAGCGTTCACATGGAAAGTGTGGGCTTGCGGAGCCCGCGCCCTCCCCCTAGTCAGATAGAAAAGTGCCAAGACACACGTATGTTTTGGCTTCTAACGATGAACTCGCTCGTAGCTCTCAGAATGTGCGAGCCGTGCTTCGGCCGCACTGCTTGTGCGGCGCCGGTGGGAGCTTCGATTATATAAACTGCAGAGGCGTTCTACTCAGAGTGCGGTGTGAGCGATGCACTCCGCACACAAGTCACTCGCTTTGTGTGACGCATAAACACACCTTTTATTTATTAAACAGACAGCACTTCCAAGAGTTTTTGGGCTTCACCGGAGTTTATGACCTCTGCAAAGGACACTTGCGCCTATGGCACCAAATTTCAGCAAAAACGGATGAATACCGTAAGGGAGCTTCACATCTGTGGCGTGCACATTATGCCACTTGGCAGATCGATGCTGTCCATACACTCTGAGTTAGTGGCGACTGCACAACCATGCTGACCTCAACAGAATTTTAAGGAGAGTTTGCTATTGCATGTTCCTGCAGAGCGCACTTCGAGCTCGTGTGAATACTGTAATCGATATTTAGTACGTCTCAGAGTCCGATTGGGGGCCTCGAGGACGCCCATCCCTCGCTGTACTAAACAATGAAATTTCGGAATGGTGTGATAGGCTCAAACGTTACATCACCCCTAATGCCAGCTGCCAAAAAATCGATGCCATCCTTGAGGCCCTCGCCCAGAACACCCGTGTCGAGGCGCTCTACATTCAGGTATTCGCCTACACTCTCCTCCAGGCCGTTTCTTGGTGCTGTAGGCATATCTGCTTGTGGCATATCGATATGCGCGCCCCCGCACCTGCCTGCTCTTGTGTGTGCTCAATGCGCGGTGACACGTCGGTTACCATACGTGCTCTGGTGTGTGCTCAATGCGCGGTGACACGTCGGTTACCATACGTGCTCTGGTGTGTGCTCAATGCGCGGTGACACGTCGGTTACCATACGTGCTCGTGCTCATATCGGTGACCGCCGGTTACCATACGTGCTCTGGTGTGATGCGGTGACACGTCGGTTACCATACGTGCTCTGGTGTGTGCTCAAATCATGGTGAGCATGCCCAACAGCGCTCCATTTTACTGTGCTGTTTTTGTGGTGTTCAGAACTTTGACCGTGGCTTTTTTGATGAGCAAATGGACAAGCTAATAGAGGTGCGTTTATGCAGATATCCTATCTCAGCGAGTCAACAAGCTTAGCGAGCCCAGTTCAATATCTTTCCTCGTTCAGGAAATGGACAGGTGGGGTGACGGTTGAGGTGTTACGCTGAGCACGGGCAGCATGGTTAATTGCGTCAGGCCGTTGGTTATCAGTGCCAATGATGTGGTTCAGTTGCCTAGAATGGACAGCAAGTCTGCCGTATTTAGATTAAATGGAGTAAGCGATTTCACTGCTTTTTCCTTAGACTTAAGGTGAGGCGAGGCTTGAATGCACGGGCAGGAATCCCCAGTTTAGACAGTTTGTGCGCGCTGGCCATGAGAGCACACCGGCGGTAACTGATTCAGAGGGGAGAGAAGCTTAGCCCGGCGCTTGTGATGCCACAGGTATTGAAGCTTAAGCGGATTTGGGCACTCAACATTGGGGAAATATCCGAGGTTTCCCTCGACGCGGTATGAGCAATACCAAAGCTCTCTCTGTCAGCAGTGCCGAAGGCTGCTTAAGAGTCTTTCTTAGTATCCTTCAGCTTTGATCTCAGAGCACCCCCTCAGATGAAATTCTTTGGTCTTGCGACAATGCTATTTCTGGGATGCCATTCGGCATATGGACCCCTGAATCTTTCATCAAGGCTGAAAGTCTGAAACACCTGTTTTGACGCGATTTTGAGCATGCTTTCAAGAAGTTTTCAAGAAGTTATCAACCTCTGAGAGGCGAATCTTCCGAGGTCTTTGTTTGTTCCCCGTAAGCAGGCCTGTTTCAGGTTGCTATTTGTGACAGTTTGTTACGGTTGCTTGCACCAGTGGTACCGGCTGCTGGATGCCCTTCCCCACTCCGCTGTCACCCACATGTATGCCACTGAGCAGTTTCTGAGGTGAGTGATGGCCTGCCTTTGCTCACGCAAACCCTACTCACAAACCCAATTTGCTGTGGATATGCCCAAGTCCTTGGGCAGCGCTAGTTTACTGTACTCAGCTGCTACCGCTGTCATGATTTCTTGCAGAGGCCTGTTTGGGAGTGCTCAGTCTGGAAACTCCGGTAGTGGCGCCACGTCACTAATGGTGTATGTGGATTCCTGGCAGAGGCACGGACCTGAAGAAGCTCATGCGCGACGCCATCAGGTAGCGCAGGGCAGAGGCCGCGGGAAGTGGGCGGCTCATACCTGGTGGTCTGCGCCAAGTGGATAGATCAGGGTCAGCGCTTTGTGTGGGCAGGGGGAACATCGTCTCGAGGGAGGAGGGGAGAGCGGTTGTGAGAAAGAAGGGCGGCATGCAGCCTTTCTCCGGGAGATGAGATGCAGTCATCCAGGTCTGTACAAGGGGGAGAGGGCGGCATGCGGCGCACTCTGCGAGATGAGCTGCGGCCATATGTCTATCTTAAATGGGGAGAGGGCGGCTCTGACCCACCTCTGTACGCAGCCTAAATGCCAAGCATTTAGCCTGAAGCTTGAACAGGTGAAAGAGACCTGCCGGCAAGAACAGTGTGCGCGTGGTGTGAGTGGACGTGAGACGGCGGGAAGCACCCGGAGAGGACGGCGGGAAGCACCCGGAGATAGCTCCAGGCAAAACAAAGTGCCCTTCTCAGACTTCTATGTGATCAGTCTCTGAATTGTCAGCTATTGAAATGAAAGCGCAAAGGGACTGCGCAGCTCTCATCACGCTTCCTCGCAAGAGGAGATACTGCGCAGCTCTCATCACGCTTCCTCGCAAGAGGAGATACTGCGCAGCTCTCATCACGCTTCCTCGCAAGAGGAGATACTGCGCAGCTCTCATCACGCTTCCTCGCAAGAGGAGATACTGATGCCATCCAATTCTCTTTGGGCGAAGGTGCAGGCTGGCAACGAGCTCCCTGCGAGGGGAGTGCAATGCTCTCTCTCTCACAGACGGCTGAGATTCGGTGGCTATTTAGTGCCAAAGACATCAGTCCAAGGACAAGCCACATAAACATGAGTTGTATGCAGAGGCCGGAGGAGCGACGCGTTGTAGCGGATGCTGGCCAAGGGCAGGTCCTCCCGAGTTGCAATTTGGCTTTGTGAATGCGGAACAGCTGGGGAAGGCGGCGAAAAGGCTGGAGTTGGCCAAGCTGGCTCCGGCGACGGAGGAGATGCTGCGGAGGCTGGAGCAGTTGCACCTGCCGGGAACTGGTAGGAGGCAAAAAACTCGGGGGGACCGCCGTTGCGAGCTTCAGGAGCAGGCGCTTGAACTGGATGGAAAGGTGTTTGATGACGTCATGCGCAGCATGTTGCGAGCCTCAGGACCGGGCAGCTCCCAGTGACGTTGGGAGCACTTGTGGGCGGTCCACATTTCCGGTGGTAGGGACGCGCTGTTGGAGGTGTGCAGCCATCTGGCGGCGGAACGGGCCCCTGAGGAGGTGCGGGAGTGCTTAGCGGGTGCGTGGCTGGTGGCACTGCTGAAGGACGACCTGGGTGTTAGCGCCTGTACCATCGTGTGTGGGGAGGTTCTCGTGAAGCTGGTGGTGAAGGTCATCTGCAAGCAGCGGGCAACAGCCTTTAGCGACCGGTTTTGCGGGAAGCAGTAGGACGGTGAGCAGGGACTGCGGACGATTCAGATTGGAGTTGCAGTCGAAGGTGGAGCAAATCTTGGGGTCCACGCTGTGCAGGCGGCCCGAGACCGGCACCAGGAGTGGGTCTGTGTGAAGGCGGATGCCAAGAGTTCCGTCCACGTGGTTCACTGTGAGGCAATGTTTGAGGCGGTCGAGCGGGGCTTCCTCGAGCTGTGGGTATGGACAGACCTCTGTTTTGGGGTCGAGGTGAATCTTGGCTTCCATCCCGGGGATCGCTGATGGCTCTGCGGTGCGTTTTGTGAAGTCGAGGGAGGGCGCGAAGCAGGGGGACCCCTTGGGGCCACTGTACTCTGATGGTGACAGAGAGGGCCAGGGACCTTGACGCTGAAAGCGCCAATTGCCGTATGTCCAGTCGTTACAAGCGGTCATGCAGAAGGTGTCGGAGGCAGTGGGTGTTGAGGAGGCAAGAGGGGTGGATACGCAGCTGCCACCCCAGGGTCCAAAAGCGGACGACACCAAAAAGTGGAGTGATTACAGCAGTCACAAAAGGGTGCCCAACGGGTCGATGCTGTTGCCCTCTACTCCGCAGACTGGCTTCGGCTGGCTGGCCGTGCGGGGCAGGCGCGTCTTCCCGGGCTCTACGCAGCACCCTTTGACAGCATTGGGCCGGCGTTCCTCACGGGTATCCCGTGCTGCCCAGCACGGAGCTTAGGTCAGCTGAGTATTGGGTGGCAGTGCGCCACGTGCTTCACGCTGAGCACCCCCTCCTTGGTCAAGCTGGAGAGTGCCTGGATTGCTTGATCCCACAGTAACACCTTGGTTCGCATGCAGGGGATGTGCCGGGGCTTGAAGGGGGGACTGGTACTCTTTCATTAACCATAAGCTGCCGAGGGTGCTCTTTGAGGTGGCCAAGGCGGCTTTCCCGCTTAGCCTTTTGCACAACAACTGCCCGGCCGATGGCAGACGCCCATCTTGGGGTGGCCATGACAGCCCCCGAGGCATCGGTAAGGAGCATGGAGGAGAGTAAGGTGGCAGCATATGGGGGCATACACCCGCACGAGTTTGCTCCTTCTGCCGCGGAGGTTTATGTGGGGCTTGAGCCAGCGGCGCGTTCCTGAAGAAGACAGACACAACGGCACTTTAGGGAGCGGCGATACATGGAAGAGGATGTGGCAGAAGAAGAGGAGGTGGACCAGGAGGGGGATGAGGAGGAGGATATGGGGCTGGGACTTGGAAGTTCCGTGGGATGGAAGGAGAGGTAGATCCGGCTGCTCTCCTTTACGCGCGCGTGGCGGATTGCTGCGATGTTTATCTGACGGGCCTAGGGGCAGTGCCCGAACAGGGTTAGCTGGTACAGCGCTGGTGACAGGGCTGTTGGTGGGGGCGAGGGCCCCCGTCCGGCTCGGGGGGAGGACGGTTGGCAGGGGAAGGGCTGGCTCTGATGGATAGGGCCTGGAGGGATGCAGATGAAGAGGCGGGCTATGCAACAAGGTCTGGCCAAGATGGACAGATTGGTGGGGGACACGGGTTTGGAGGCATGGGAAGGGGGTTCGGGGCAGGGCCAGGCCTGGCAACAGTTCAGACAGGCATGCGTGGAGAAGGCGGGAGGTTAAGGTTCAGAGGAACGGGAACGGGGGGAAGTGCCAGACCCCATTCAGTCCCGGTTCAGGTGGGCAGAGTTGTTGGGGCGGCGGCTTCATTGTGGTGGGGCACTCAGAGCAAAGCCCATGGATGTGGTGGGCAGCTTGGCCAGTCAGAGCAGATTTCTGGAGGGCTGAGCGAAGCTGGAAGGATGGCGCCCACCTCTTGGAGAGTATCCAGGACATCTGGCGAGATGAATGACCCGCTGGGCGGCAGGGTGTGGATGAGGAGGCGGGCTGTGAACCGGGAGCCGGCGGGGAGGCTTTGTGGGCCCGGGCACAGGGCCTGCGCATATGGGGGTCCCAGGGTGAGGGGGGCTCGGTGAGTGCAAGTGCGGCCAGCCAAGTGGCAGCGACCCAAAAATCCTGAGTATCAGCAACATCCTGATGGAGGCGGACGACCCCCTGTCGCCGCGCTCGGAGCAAGAGGTTTGCATGCTGGAACAGGGCCGTGATTGGGGCAGGGTGGCAGAGATGTTGGTAGGGAATGGCTGCACAGAGCCGGGCCAGGGTGGCGGCCCATGCGCATGTGGGGCCAGAGGAGGGGACGGTTAGGCGGCTTGGCAATGGCTGCGCTGCTGGGCATGTTCATGAGGTAGGGGGTGGTGGCATGCGTTATCCGGCGGACGTGGCAACAACACATCTTGGGAGGGGCACGGCGAGAGTTGGCAGGCTTGGGAATGCCACATCTTGGGAGGGGCACGGCGAGAATTGGCGGGCTTGGGAATACCACATCTTGGGAGGGGCACGGCGAGAATTGGCGGGCTTGGGAATGCCCCTCCCTCAGCCGTCTCTTACAGGCGCGGCAGGGGCACCTCCCGGACTCTCGGATGTGTAAGGGAGTCTGGGCGAGCTGGAACCCCAGGGCAGAGTTAGGGTGTCCGTGGCTAGTGCTTCCAGCGGTGGTGCCTGGATGCAGGCCGCGAGCACTTGGTCACTCGGACACAGGGCCCGGGCATCGTGGGTCCCGAAGGTGAGGGGGGGCTCAGGGGGCGCAAGCGAGACTCGTGCTGAGACCAAGACTCAGCACGAGCATCGAGCGACCTCCTGATGGAGGCGGCCGGGCCCCTATCGTTGGGGTCAGAGTCGAAAGTTTGCAGCGGTGTTATGACTGGGGAGAATTCTGGAGGAGCTGGAGGGGTTGGTCGCACAGGGTCTGGCTGGGGGGGCTGCCCATAAGCATGGCGGGGAGGGGGTAGCTTGGGGTTGTGAGGCTTCGGGGCACATGCAGGGTGTGGGGGTTGGTGATGGGCACCACCCGACAGACCCGTCAGCGACACATCATGAGAGGGGATACGGCGAGACTTGGCGAGACTCGGGGTGGCCTTCGCTCAGGCGCTCCCTGCGGCCTGGCAGGGGCACCACCCAGACACCTCAG
Organism: Cymbomonas tetramitiformis; assembly: GCA_001247695.2. Lineage (NCBI taxonomy): Eukaryota > Viridiplantae > Chlorophyta > Pyramimonadophyceae > Pyramimonadales > Pyramimonadaceae > Cymbomonas > Cymbomonas tetramitiformis. The sequence goes on along the minus strand of LGRX02027569.1, from coordinate 343 downwards.
ATGTGTGAATGACTTTGGACGAGCTGGAACCCCGCGGGCAGACTGAGGATGTCCTTGGCTAGTACTGCCAGTGATGGTGGCTGGAGAGCGTCAGTCGATCTCAAACAGTTTGTGAACTAGTTCGATCCTCCGAGCAGGATACACCAGTGGCTTCATGAGATGTGCATTCTTCTCTCTCTCTCTATGGTTTAAGATCCGTGACCAAATGAAGTCCAACTGAAGATAGGCACGCGCATGCCTCGCTCCGAGCGCAAGGCATTGGGCAGCGCACGATGGCCTCTCTCGCGGGCGCAAGGCATTGGGCAGGGCACGATGGTTTCTCATGCGGGCGCAAGGCATTGGG
>LGRX02027568.1:0-15228 GCA_001247695.2 Cymbomonas tetramitiformis | reverse complement strand
AGCGATTGTTTCGTTTCTCGTTTCGGATTAGATACATTGATCAAACTCACGTTACACCCCGGCATCCCGCTAGCGGAGTTGCTTTGTTTTGTGGCGACCGCATCCCGTCGTCGCGATATGCGCGCGCGGATGCATTATGCGGCACCGTGGCAATGGCATTGCACTCAACCATCTCAGCACGCACGAACGCGAACACGGGCCCGCACACTCTCGGACTCCGAATTTGCGAATTTCACGACTTGGTCACCAATTCATAGGAACTAGTGTGTATGCAACATCGCAAATGCTAGGGGACAGCCGCCCCCGCCAGGGATGTCGCTGGGCTTCGTTCCTTGTGTTGAAGGGGTGACAGGAGACCAGAGGTTCCTGACCAGAAATTCACCACCTCGTGAGAGTGTGGTGGGGATTGGATATAGTTTTCAACCAGCAATTGACGCGTCTCGGTTACACCTCATAAACTGCGTCATTGCCCCAAGCGCAAAGATGAGGGGCTGGCGACGTCATCCGCAGTTATTTCCCCATGGGATGCGTCACTCTTATGGGAGGCCGACTGACCCTCGCTGGGTCCAGGATGGATGCACAGCATCGATCACCGAGCTCCTCGGGTGTGAGCAACACGAAATGCGTGGGGATGGGTGGGGATGGTGAAATGTTGTTCTTTGGCTTAAGGTGACGTGTTCTCGCGAAGAGACACAAAAATTGGATCAGACGGCTGTGTGTGAACCACGCTCGGTAAACTTTAGTAAAAGGCGAAAGTTTAATACGCCAGAAGAGTGGATCACGCCGTTGGTCTGCAGGGCTAGGCTAGGTCAACTTATGCGTCCACGAAAAAGGCGTGCGTTATGGGAGGACACCCAAATCGGTTGATGCGGGGACCGACTCGCACAATGTTCATACATATTAGCGCTTAGCTCAGGAGGGGCAAGCCTCCTGGGGTGGTGTGTCCGCTGCCACACGCCGCGACGCACCCACGATGAGGGAGGGAGGGAGGGGCTCGCCACATGCTTCTCCACTTGGTTTCTCTTGGTGGCGAGGCGCGCGAACGCGCCACTCAGCCCTCACAGAAATTATCCGGTTCTGTAACCCAGTGGGCACAAATACCGATCGCCACCCGCGAAGTGCAATGCGAGCAGCTCTCGATAGGCCTCCACCCTTATTGATCGGCAGATGACCCCCAGCAGGTAAGTATGCCTTCCCACCCCAACCCACCTGGCTTTATCTCGGTTCACGTCCCGGACGCCTTATGGGAGCAGGTTTGTAGGTGTACATGTGAGTATACCGTACGGTATTATATTTATTGTTTATTCGGGCCATGGCCATGGCCATGGCCCTATATCGCATCGCAAGCCAACAGTTGTCGCAGTTGTCATCACGAGATTCCACAGCTACCATCACTCAGCCCGCACCCTTCTCGGATGGGAAAGGGCGGGGTGGCGGGGTGGGGGGCACTAGAGAAGGGCCGTCTGGTGTGAAGCCGAATGTCGCTCTTGGTTTGGCAGGGTGTGGGCTGCACGCAGGTGGAGGTAGTGCAATACCACGAGCATGCTGGTCGGCCAGCGGTGCAAGCACAGCTATACGGCACAACCGCCCAGAAAAATTAATTTAATATCATAGGGGTCAATGACCCCTGTATCAGATATTAAACTGATAAGAACAGATACTACACTTGATCTTAGCCAAAAGGCCGAGAAAGGTATGAAGTCCTAGCCATCGCCATGCCATCTTATACCGTTTCTCCCGCCCCTCACTTATGGGAGGCGAACAAACGAATGTCCCCAGCTCTCCACCGCACTCGCATCGCACTCGCTGACGATGACCGATGTCGATGGTCTCGTGTCGATGTGCCTGTCGCTGTTGGACTCTCTTGCTAATCTTTGCTCTCATCGGTCATCACTGCCATGACAGCAATGCTGAATTCTGTCACTACCTCGCGACGGCATCGTCACTACGTCGTCGGCGTGGCCATGCGATGGCCTTGCCATATAATTATGAGAGGCACAGTATCGCGAGTACTCTACTGGTAGTTACGGTGTTGGGTGACACCACGACAGCGACACTGCAGACTCGAGACTGCGTTGCCTCGTGTTTGGCGCGCCCCGCCCGATCGCTCGGACGGAATAAGTATCCCCCAAGGGCAAGGCCAGCATGCGTGACGGCGATCAAACGGGGCGGCTCCCATAAGCAGCGTGGTGCGCTGGGTTTCCAAGTATATGTACATGCAGCAATTCCTCCCGAGAGCATGCGCCCCGGGGGCCCGACGGAATTGGTAGGGTTCAATCTAATGCGAGTGTATCTCTTTTGGTCCCACCCAACGCCCCCTCACCTCACTCTCGCTGTAATTGAGGCCGGGAGGGGGGGGTTCCACACGCCGACGCACCCCTGCCACGATCCAGGCCTGGCGTGGGATCTTCACCCCCATTCGAAGGCGGTGGCCCCGCATACCCTCCATGTACCTTGTCCTATGCCAAGTTGGTAGTGTTTGCAACGAGGCGCTACTTCGCATTTGATGTCCTTGGTTTAGGTGAAAATATGATCCGCCTCAGACAGTACTAGCAATTAGCATGCATATGGGTGAGGTCCCAAAATGAGACCCCGGCATGTTGGGTTGGTGTCCTCACAGAACGGATAGTATATAAGTATGTAATTGCAGTCTTTGGTTATACAAAGACATCTTGCAATGCCGATGTCAACCATATTTATGCAAGCCCGCCCGACGTCTGCCTTATGGGAGCAGGCACCGATCGCGCTCCGCACGGCGTCGAACATGTACGGTATGCGTAGTTCTACTACTACAGTAGTCTATGTTGGACGCACGCTTGCCCGGCCAATCGAAACGGACCTCTCGAACACATCGCGGTGTTCGCGATCAGTTCTCACGAGGAAAAGGGAGTGTCGGATGACATCAAAGAGTCCACGCCCGGATTCGAACCAGGGACCTATCGATCTGCAGTCGATTGCTCTACCACTGAGCTACATAGACACCGCCGCGTCTGGGAATCGAACTCGGGTCTCCTGAGTGACAGTCAGGGATACTAACCACTATACTAATGCGACATGTGTTCCAGAACCGACCCGATGACCCCTTATTCTATTATATGACGGTCCGCGGCGTACGGTCAATAGACATAGCATACGAAGTTGTGACCGACCGTCCGTCCGACCGTCCGACCGTCCGACCCGCGTCCGACCGTCCGACCGGGGTTTATAGTAGGTTTAGGTATGATATTTTCTCCCGGTTCATCCGTAGAAAGGCAACTTGAGAACTCAGATACGATAATATGCTCGATGGATATAGCGCTTGGGTATCTATCGACCACTGTACTGTTACGTAAGCGCGGTCACAACGAGCGAGCTAAAGGAAACGATGTGTGTATCGCGGCGCAAAGAGCGCGGGTGGTGGAAGGCATCGAACCTCCGGGGCCGCGCGCTCTCCGTGCCTGGCGGGGCGCGGAGCACATTCACACTCGCTGCCCCATGACGCGGCATCATCGTTGTGCTACCGTGCTCGGATCCGCATAACGTGTGTGGTGCGCGACGGGTGGTCCGCGTCACTCCCTTAAGGTGGTGAGCGCCTCGATGGCAATAAGATGAAACGTTCAGTGGGTAGGGATTCTCAAGGGCTCAAGGTCTCAAGCAGCTCAAGTAGTCAAGTAGACTAGTGACACTACGATGCCGGTGTCACCCCCTTGGTTCTCCAACCGTTGTGGTGCACGTGTCATTGTGACGGGAAGACTGCGGGAAGCGATTGTTTCGTTTCTCGTTTCGGATTAGATACATTGATCAAACTCACGTTACACCCCGGCATCCCGCTAGCGGAGTTGCTTTGTTTTGTGGCGACCGCATCCCGTCGTCGCGATATGCGCGCGCGGATGCATTATGCGGCACCGTGGCAATGGCATTGCACTCAACCATCTCAGCACGCACGAACGCGAACACGGGCCCGCACACTCTCGGACTCCGAATTTGCGAATTTCACGACTTGGTCACCAATTCATAGGAACTAGTGTGTATGCAACATCGCAAATGCTAGGGGACAGCCGCCCCCGCCAGGGATGTCGCTGGGCTTCGTTCCTTGTGTTGAAGGGGTGACAGGAGACCAGAGGTTCCTGACCAGAAATTCACCACCTCGTGAGAGTGTGGTGGGGATTGGATATAGTTTTCAACCAGCAATTGACGCGTCTCGGTTACACCTCATAAACTGCGTCATTGCCCCAAGCGCAAAGATGAGGAGCTGGCGACGTCATCCGCACTTATTTCCCCATGGGATGCGTCACTCTTATGGGAGGCCGACTGACCCTCGCTGGGTCCAGGATGGATGCACAGCATCGATCACCGAGCTCCTCGGGTGTGAGCAACACGAAATGCGTGGGGATGGGTGGGGATGGTGAAATGTTGTTCTTTGGCTTAAGGTGACGTGTTCTCGCGAAGAGACACAAAAATTGGATCAGACGGCTGTGTGTGAACCACGCTCGGTAAACTTTAGTAAAAGGCGAAAGTTTAATACGCCAGAAGAGTGGATCACGCCGTTGGTCTGCAGGGCTAGGCTAGGTCAACTTATGCGTCCACGAAAAAGGCGTGCGTTATGGGAGGACACCCAAATCGGTTGATGCGGGGACCGACTCGCACAATGTTCATACATATTAGCGCTTAGCTCAGGAGGGGCAAGCCTCCTGGGGTGGTGTGTCCGCTGCCACACGCCGCGACGCACCCACGATGAGGGAGGGAAGGGCTCGCCACATGCTTCTCCACTTGGTTTCTCTTGGTGGCGAGGCGCGCGAACGCGACACTCAGCCCTCACAGAAATTATCCGGTTCTGTAACCCAGTGGGCACAAATACCGATCGCCACCCGCGAAGTGCAATGCGAGCAGCTCTCGATAGGCCTCCACCCTTATTGATCGGCAGATGACCCCCAGCAGGTAAGTATGCCTTCCCACCCCAACCCACCTGGCTTTATCTCGGTTCACGTCCCGGACGCCTTATGGGAGCAGGTTTGTAGGTGTACATGTGAGTATACCGTACGGTATTATATTTATTGTTTATTCGGGCCATGGCCATGGCCATGGCCCTATATCGCATCGCAAGCCAACAGTTGTCGCAGTTGTCATCACGAGATTCCACAGCTACCATCACTCAGCCCGCACCCTTCTCGGATGGGAAAGGGCGGGGTGGCGGGGTGGGGGGCACTAGAGAAGGGCCGTCTGGTGTGAAGCCGAATGTCGCTCTTGGTTTGGCAGGGTGTGGGCTGCACGCAGGTGGAGGTAGTGCAATACCACGAGCATGCTGGTCGGCCAGCGGTGCAAGCACAGCTATACGGCACAACCGCCCAGAAAAATTAATTTAATATCATAGGGGTCAATGACCCCTGTATCAGATATTAAACTGATAAGAACAGATACTACACTTGATCTTAGCCAAAAGGCCGAGAAAGGTATGAAGTCCTAGCCATCGCCATGCCATCTTATACCGTTTCTCCCGCCCCTCACTTATGGGAGGCGAACAAACGAATGTCCCCAGCTCTCCACCGCACTCGCATCGCACTCGCTGACGATGACCGATGTCGATGGTCTCGTGTCGATGTGCCTGTCGCTGTTGGACTCTCTTGCTAATCTTTGCTCTCATCGGTCATCACTGCCATGACAGCAATGCTGAATTCTGTCACTACCTCGCGACGGCATCGTCACTACGTCGTCGGCGTGGCCATGCGATGGCCTTGCCATATAATTATGAGAGGCACAGTATCGCGAGTACTCTACTGGTAGTTACGGTGTTGGGTGACACCACGACAGCGACACTGCAGACTCGAGACTGCGTTGCCTCGTGTTTGGCGCGCCCCGCCCGATCGCTCGGACGGAATAAGTATCCCCCAAGGGCAAGGCCAGCATGCGTGACGGCGATCAAACGGGGCGGCTCCCATAAGCAGCGTGGTGCGCTGGGTTTCCAAGTATATGTACATGCAGCAATTCCTCCCGAGAGCATGCGCCCCGGGGGCCCGACGGAATTGGTAGGGTCCAATCTAATGCGAGTGTATCTCTTTTGGTCCCACCCAACGCCCCCTCACCTCACTCTCGCTGTAATTGAGGCCGGGAGGGGGGGGTTCCACACGCCGACGCACCCCTGCCACGATCCAGGCCTGGCGTGGGATCTTCACCCCCATTCGAAGGCGGTGGCCCCGCATACCCTCCATGTACCTTGTCCTATGCCAAGTTGGTAGTGTTTGCAACGAGGCGCTACTTCGCATTTGATGTCCTTGGTTTAGGTGAAAATATGATCCGCCTCAGACAGTACTAGCAATTAGCATGCATATGGGTGAGGTCCCAAAATGAGACCCCGGCATGTTGGGTTGGTGTCCTCACAGAACGGATAGTATATAAGTATGTAATTGCAGTCTTTGGTTATACAAAGACATCTTGCAATGCCGATGTCAACCATATTTATGCAAGCCCGCCCGACGTCTGCCTTATGGGAGCAGGCACCGATCGCGCTCCGCACGGCGTCGAACATGTACGGTATGCGTAGTTCTACTACTACAGTAGTCTACGTTGGACGCACGCTTGCCCGGCCAATCGAAACGGACCTCTCGAACACATCGCGGTGTTCGCGATCAGTTCTCACGAGGAAAAGGGAGTGTCGGATGACATCAAAGAGTCCACGCCCGGATTCGAACCAGGGACCTATCGATCTGCAGTCGATTGCTCTACCACTGAGCTACATAGACACCGCCGCGTCTGGGAATCGAACTCGGGTCTCCTGAGTGACAGTCAGGGATACTAACCACTATACTAATGCGACATGTGTTCCAGAACCGACCCGATGACCCCTTATTCTATTATATGACGGTCCGCGGCGTACGGTCAATAGACATAGCATACGAAGTTGTGACCGACCGTCCGTCCGACCGTCCGACCGTCCGACCCGCGTCCGACCGTCCGACCCGCGTCCGACCGTCCGACCGGGGTTTATAGTAGGTTTAGGTATGATATTTTCTCCCGGTTCATCCGTAGAAAGGCAACTTGAGAACTCAGATACGATAATATGCTCGATGGATATAGCGCTTGGGTATCTATCGACCACTGTACTGTTACGTAAGCGCGGTCACAACGAGCGAGCTAAAGGAAACGATGTGTGTATCGCGGCGCAAAGAGCGCGGGTGGTGGAAGGCATCGAACCTCCGGGGCCGCGCGCTCTCCGTGCCTGGCGGGGCGCGGAGCACATTCACACTCGCTGCCCCATGACGCGGCATCATCGTTGTGCTACCGTGCTCGGATCCGCATAACGTGTGTGGTGCGCGACGGGTGGTCCGCGTCACTCCCTTAAGGTGGTGAGCGCCTCGATGGCAATAAGATGAAACGTTCAGTGGGTAGGGATTCTCAAGGGCTCAAGGTCTCAAGCAGCTCAAGTAGTCAAGTAGACTAGTGACACTACGATGCCGGTGTCACCCCCTTGGTTCTCCAACCGTTGTGGTGCACGTGTCATTGTGACGGGAAGACTGCGGGAAGCGATTGTTTCGTTTCTCGTTTCGGATTAGATACATTGATCAAACTCACGTTACACCCCGGCATCCCGCTAGCGGAGTTGCTTTGTTTTGTGGCGACCGCATCCCGTCGTCGCGATATGCGCGCGCGGATGCATTATGCGGCACCGTGGCAATGGCATTGCACTCAACCATCTCAGCACGCACGAACGCGAACACGGGCCCGCACACTCTCGGACTCCGAATTTGCGAATTTCACGACTTGGTCACCAATTCATAGGAACTAGTGTGTATGCAACATCGCAAATGCTAGGGGACAGCCGCCCCCGCCAGGGATGTCGCTGGGCTTCGTTCCTTGTGTTGAAGGGGTGACAGGAGACCAGAGGTTCCTGACCAGAAATTCACCACCTCGTGAGAGTGTGGTGGGGATTGGATATAGTTTTCAACCAGCAATTACAGTTATTGCATAACTTTTTTCCTCGTCGATTTGGCCAGATTCTATGAGGAGATTTGTCGCGCGCCGCGACTGCATAACTTGTCAAAACTCCTCATGAAACCATCGAGCGTGTTCAAAATGCGATATCGCGTGAAAATGAAAAGGTGAGGAGTGAGGAGTAAAAGGGTGGGGCTCCTCCAGAGGTGCCCGACAGAAAACTCCTCATGAAAGTTGTCCATGGTGGCATCTGAAAATTTTAGACCAATAAAAATACACAGCGTGGATCTCTTTCTGAGCATGAAATCTGGTTTTTCTTCGCATCGTTAGCGTTTATTGCTGTTCTGCGGAACTTACGGGAGAAGTCTCACTGCCTGTTTGACCGTGTATATTGCACAAAAAAAATGATACTAAGCACGCGCATGCACAGAATCATGTTCTTAAGACTGTTGGTACCAAGTAGGTACCAACAGTCTGAGGATCCGCTAACGCATTCTTCACATTTTCAGATTCCACTCAAGCGGGCAACTTGCGCCCGGTTTCGGGAGTATGTGTTTTCACGCAAAAGCGAATTCGCCTCCAAATTCGCCGCGATAACTTTCGCCTCGCTGACCGCGTTAACAAAAGTAAAACAGAAATGGAATGCTGAGACTCTTGCGCATCGATTGCACTCATCCGATATACCCCACGAGCGAGTGGGGTATAGCGGATGCTCGATTGAGCGTTCGGTTCGGAGGGTAGAGCGAGCCAAATCACACCCGATGCGAAGATTTGCTTCAGTTCTTGTAACTTAACAACAACTGGACAGCATGGAACCACCGGTATGCTTCCTTAGACGCATACCAGTAGGTCTGAAAAGACCTGGGGCGCAAATTTTCATTTTTGCGGCCACGAAAATTAATACCCTGACGCCGAAACCCGGAATTTTCGATCCCGCGGCACCGTTACTATCTTTTCTGACGTGTCGACGGCCATCACAGCTCTTCGCGAGGAGTTATCTGAAGTTATGCAACCCAGGCGGCTCCTGACTCCTGTTCGATTTGCTGAGAATCCATGAGGACCGCAAACTTTTCGACTCCTCGCGCGATGGCTTTTTTCAGTCGCGGTCCTCACGGATTTCTGATGGATTTTCGTGAGGAAAAAAAGTTATGCAATAACTGTATTGACGCGTCTCGGTTACACCTCATAAACTGCGTCATTGCCCCAAGCGCAAAGATGAGGAGATGGCGACGTCATCCGCACTTATTTCCCCATGGGATGCGTCACTCTTATGGGAGGCCGACTGACCCTCGCTGGGTCCAGGATGGATGCACAGCATCGATCACCGAGCTCCTCGGGTGTGAGCAACACGAAATGCGTGGGGATGGGTGGGGATGGTGAAATGTTGTTCTTTGGCTTAAGGTGACGTGTTCTCGCGAAGAGACACAAAAATTGGATCAGACTGCTGTGTGTGAACCACGCTCGGTAAACTTTAGTAAAAGGCGAAAGTTTAATACGCCAGAAGAGTGGATCACGCCGTTGGTCTGCAGGGCTAGGCTAGGTCAAGTTATGCGTCCACGAAAAAGGCGTGCGTTATGGGAGGACACCCAAATCGGTTGATGCGGGGACCGACTCGCACAATGTTCATACATATTAGCGCTTAGCTCAGGAGGGGCAAGCCTCCTGGGGTGGTGTGTCCGCTGCCACACGCCGCGACGCACCCACGATGAGGGAGGGAAGGGGCTCGCCACATGCTTCTCCACTTGGTTTCTCTTGGTGGCGAGGCGCGCGAACGCGACACTCAGCCCTCACAGAAATTATCCGGTTCTGTAACCCAGTGGGCACAAATACCGATCGCCACCCGCGAAGTGCAATGCGAGCAGCTCTCGATAGGCCTCCACCCTTATTGATCGGCAGATGACCCCCAGCAGGTAAGTATGCCTTCCCACCCCAACCCACCTGGCTTTATCTCGGTTCACGTCCCGGACGCCTTATGGGAGCAGGTTTGTAGGTGTACATGTGAGTATACCGTACGGTATTATATTTATTGTTTATTCGGGCCATGGCCATGGCCATGGCCCTATATCGCATCGCAAGCCAACAGTTGTCGCAGTTGTCATCACGAGATTCCACAGCTACCATCACTCAGCCCGCACCCTTCTCGGATGGGAAAGGGCGGGGTGGCGGGGTGGGGGGCACTAGAGAAGGGCCGTCTGGTGTGAAGCCGAATGTCGCTCTTGGTTTGGCAGGGTGTGGGCTGCACGCAGGTGGAGGTAGTGCAATACCACGAGCATGCTGGTCGGCCAGCGGTGCAAGCACAGCTATACGGCACAACCGCCCAGAAAAATTAATTTAATATCATAGGGGTCAATGACCCCTGTATCAGATATTAAACTGATAAGAACAGATACTACACTTGATCTTAGCCAAAAGGCCGAGAAAGGTATGAAGTCCTAGCCATCGCCATGCCATCTTATACCGTTTCTCCCGCCCCTCACTTATGGGAGGCGAACAAACGAATGTCCCCAGCTCTCCACCGCACTCGCATCGCACTCGCTGACGATGACCGATGTCGATGGTCTCGTGTCGATGTGCCTGTCGCTGTTGGACTCTCTTGCTAATCTTTGCTCTCATCGGTCATCACTGCCATGACAGCAATGCTGAATTCTGTCACTACCTCGCGACGGCATCGTCACTACGTCGTCGGCGTGGCCATGCGATGGCCTTGCCATATAATTATGAGAGGCACAGTATCGCGAGTACTCTACTGGTAGTTACGGTGTTGGGTGACACCACGACAGCGACACTGCAGACTCGAGACTGCGTTGCCTCGTGTTTGGCGCGCCCCGCCCGATCGCTCGGACGGAATAAGTATCCCCCAAGGGCAAGGCCAGCATGCGTGACGGCGATCAAACGGGGCGGCTCCCATAAGCAGCGTGGTGCGCTGGGTTTCCAAGTATATGTACATGCAGCAATTCCTCCCGAGAGCATGCGCCCCGGGGGCCCGACGGAATTGGTAGGGTTCAATCTAATGCGAGTGTATCTCTTTTGGTCCCACCCAACGCCCCCTCACCTCACTCTCGCTGTAATTGAGGCCGGGAGGGGGGGGTTCCACACGCCGACGCACCCCTGCCACGATCCAGGCCTGGCGTGGGATCTTCACCCCCATTCGAAGGCGGTGGCCCCGCATACCCTCCATGTACCTTGTCCTATGCCAAGTTGGTAGTGTTTGCAACGAGGCGCTACTTCGCATTTGATGTCCTTGGTTTAGGTGAAAATATGATCCGCCTCAGACAGTACTAGCAATTAGCATGCATATGGGTGAGGTCCCAAAATGAGACCCCGGCATGTTGGGTTGGTGTCCTCACAGAACGGATAGTATATAAGTATGTAATTGCAGTCTTTGGTTATACAAAGACATCTTGCAATGCCGATGTCAACCATATTTATGCAAGCCCGCCCGACGTCTGCCTTATGGGAGCAGGCACCGATCGCGCTCCGCACGGCGTCGAACATGTACGGTATGCGTAGTTCTACTACTACAGTAGTCTACGTTGGACGCACGCTTGCCCGGCCAATCGAAACGGACCTCTCGAACACATCGCGGTGTTCGCGATCAGTTCTCACGAGGAAAAGGGAGTGTCGGATGACATCAAAGAGTCCACGCCCGGATTCGAACCAGGGACCTATCGATCTGCAGTCGATTGCTCTACCACTGAGCTACATAGACACCGCCGCGTCTGGGAATCGAACTCGGGTCTCCTGAGTGACAGTCAGGGATACTAACCACTATACTAATGCGACATGTGTTCCAGAACCGACCCGATGACCCCTTATTCTATTATATGACGGTCCGCGGCGTACGGTCAATAGACATAGCATACGAAGTTGTGACCGACCGTCCGTCCGACCGTCCGACCGTCCGACCCGCGTCCGACCGTCCGACCGGGGTTTATAGTAGGTTTAGGTATGATATTTTCTCCCGGTTCATCCGTAGAAAGGCAACTTGAGAACTCAGATACGATAATATGCTCGATGGATATAGCGCTTGGGTATCTATCGACCACTGTACTGTTACGTAAGCGCGGTCACAACGAGCGAGCTAAAGGAAACGATGTGTGTATCGCGGCGCAAAGAGCGCGGGTGGTGGAAGGCATCGAACCTCCGGGGCCGCGCGCTCTCCGTGCCTGGCGGGGCGCGGAGCACATTCACACTCGCTGCCCCATGACGCGGCATCATCGTTGTGCTACCGTGCTCGGATCCGCATAACGTGTGTGGTGCGCGACGGGTGGTCCGCGTCACTCCCTTAAGGTGGTGAGCGCCTCGATGGCAATAAGATGAAACGTTCAGTGGGTAGGGATTCTCAAGGGCTCAAGGTCTCAAGCAGCTCAAGTAGTCAAGTAGACTAGTGACACTACGATGCCGGTGTCACCCCCTTGGTTCTCCAACCGTTGTGGTGCACGTGTCATTGTGACGGGAAGACTGCGGGAAGCGATTGTTTCGTTTCTCGTTTCGGATTAGATACATTGATCAAACTCACGTTACACCCCGGCATCCCGCTAGCGGAGTTGCTTTGTTTTGTGGCGACCGCATCCCGTCGTCGCGATATGCGCGCGCGGATGCATTATGCGGCACCGTGGCAATGGCATTGCACTCAACCATCTCAGCACGCACGAACGCGAACACGGGCCCGCACACTCTCGGACTCCGAATTTGCGAATTTCACGACTTGGTCACCAATTCATAGGAACTAGTGTGTATGCAACATCGCAAATGCTAGGGGACAGCCGCCCCCGCCAGGGATGTCGCTGGGCTTCGTTCCTTGTGTTGAAGGGGTGACAGGAGACCAGAGGTTCCTGACCAGAAATTCACCACCTCGTGAGAGTGTGGTGGGGATTGGATATAGTTTTCAACCAGCAATTGACGCGTCTCGGTTACACCTCATAAACTGCGTCATTGCCCCAAGCGCAAAGATGAGGAGCTGGCGACGTCATCCGCACTTATTTCCCCATGGGATGCGTCACTCTTATGGGAGGCCGACTGACCCTCGCTGGGTCCAGGATGGATGCACAGCATCGATCACCGAGCTCCTCGGGTGTGAGCAACACGAAATGCGTGGGGATGGGTGGGGATGGTGAAATGTTGTTCTTTGGCTTAAGGTGACGTGTTCTCGCGAAGAGACACAAAAATTGGATCAGACGGCTGTGTGTGAACCACGCTCGGTAAACTTTAGTAAAAGGCGAAAGTTTAATACGCCAGAAGAGTGGATCACGCCGTTGGTCTGAAGGGCTAGGCTAGGTCAACTTATGCGTCCACGAAAAAGGCGTGCGTTATGGGAGGACACCCAAATCGGTTGATGCGGGGACCGACTCGCACAATGTTCATACATATTAGCGCTTAGCTCAGGAGGGGCAAGCCTCCTGGGGTGGTGTGTCCGCTGCCACACGCCGCGACGCACCCACGATGAGGGAGGGAGGGAGGGGCTCGCCACATGCTTCTCCACTTGGTTTCTCTTGGTGGCGAGGCGCGCGAACGCGACACTCAGCCCTCACAGAAATTATCCGGTTCTGTAACCCAGTGGGCACAAATACCGATCGCCACCCGCGAAGTGCAATGCGAGCAGCTCTCGATAGGCCTCCACCCTTATTGATCGGCAGATGACCCCCAGCAGGTAAGTATGCCTTCCCACCCCAACCCACCTGGCTTTATCTCGGTTCACGTCCCGGACGCCTTATGGGAGCAGGTTTGTAGGTGTACATGTGAGTATACCGTACGGTATTATATTTATTGTTTATTCGGGCCATGGCCATGGCCATGGCCCTATATCGCATCGCAAGCCAACAGTTGTCGCAGTTGTCATCACGAGATTCCACAGCTACCATCACTCAGCCCGCACCCTTCTCGGATGGGAAAGGGCGGGGTGGCGGGGTGGGGGGCACTAGAGAAGGGCCGTCTGGTGTGAAGCCGAATGTCGCTCTTGGTTTGGCAGGGTGTGGGCTGCACGCAGGTGGAGGTAGTGCAATACCACGAGCATGCTGGTCGGCCAGCGGTGCAAGCACAGCTATACGGCACAACCGCCCAGAAAAATTAATTTAATATCATAGGGGTCAATGACCCCTGTATCAGATATTAAACTGATAAGAACAGATACTACACTTGATCTTAGCCAAAAGGCCGAGAAAGGTATGAAGTCCTAGCCATCGCCATGCCATCTTATACCGTTTCTCCCGCCCCTCACTTATGGGAGGCGAACAAACGAATGTCCCCAGCTCTCCACCGCACTCGCATCGCACTCGCTGACGATGACCGATGTCGATGGTCTCGTGTCGATGTGCCTGTCGCTGTTGGACTCTCTTGCTAATCTTTGCTCTCATCGGTCATCACTGCCATGACAGCAATGCTGAATTCTGTCACTACCTCGCGACGGCATCGTCACTACGTCGTCGGCGTGGCCATGCGATGGCCTTGCCATATAATTATGAGAGGCACAGTATCGCGAGTACTCTACTGGTAGTTACGGTGTTGGGTGACACCACGACAGCGACACTGCAGACTCGAGACTGCGTTGCCTCGTGTTTGGCGCGCCCCGCCCGATCGCTCGGACGGAATAAGTATCCCCCAAGGGCAAGGCCAGCATGCGTGACGGCGATCAAACGGGGCGGCTCCCATAAGCAGCGTGGTGCGCTGGGTTTCCAAGTATATGTACATGCAGCAATTCGTCCCAAGAGCATGCGCCCCGGGGGCCCGACGGAATTGGTAGGGTCCAATCTAATGCGAGTGTATCTCTTTTGGTCCCACCCAACGCCCCCTCACCTCACTCTCGCTGTAATTGAGGCCGGGAGGGGGGGGTTCCACACGCCGACGCACCCCTGCCACGATCCAGGCCTGGCGTGGGATCTTCACCCCCATTCGAAGGCGGTGGCCCCGCATACCCTCCATGTACCTTGTCCTATGCCAAGTTGGTAGTGTTTGCAACGAGGCGCTACTTCGCATTTGATGTCCTTGGTTTAGGTGAAAATATGATCCGCCTCAGACAGTACTAGCAATTAGCATGCATATGGGTGAGGTCCCAAAATGAGACCCCGGCATGTTGGGTTGGTGTCCTCACAGAACGGATAGTATATAAGTATGTAATTGCAGTCTTTGGTTATACAAAGACATCTTGCAATGCCGATGTCAACCATATTTATGCAAGCCCGCCCGACGTCTGCCTTATGGGAGCAGGCACCGATCGCGCTCCGCACGGCGTCGAACATGTACGGTATGCGTAGTTCTACTACTACAGTAGTCTATGTTGGACGCACGCTTGCCCGGCCAATCGAAACGGACCTCTCGAACACATCG
>LGRX02027567.1:0-67481 GCA_001247695.2 Cymbomonas tetramitiformis | reverse complement strand
TTGCACACGCGTCGCTGCATGAGCAATCTACCAGCTCCGCACCTCGTCACATACTGCAAATACGGGACCGCATACAGGAAGCCCACGCACATCTGGACCAACGTTCCGTTGCGCACACCCTTGCGAGTGTGCGATTCCGACACGCCTTGCGAGTTCTTCCGGCAGAACGGTAGGCACGAGAAGGTAGCGCAAGGAGGGCGCGCGATGAGAGCCGGAGGTGTGTTTGCGGAGGGCATGGGAGCGCGAGAGAATTTGTATGGGATTCCGTCGGCACTGTTAAAACAGCTTTTCCACAACCTGACCCTACATGAAGAGGTGCATGCGTTCCTGTCTGAACTGCTTGTCAGGGAGGATCTGAGCGAGATGAGCGTTTTAGTCCAGTCAGCTGTTGTTGAGAGTGACCCGCCCGAGTTTGAGCCGGAACCGATAGCGTTAGCGGGAGTACGAGCTGAAGTGACGATCATACCTGAGGGCGGATGGGAATCTGACGCGAGTGGTCTTAGCGATTGAGAGCGTTGGGGAGCGTCGGGAAGAGCGGTGGCTCCAGCCTTGGCGAGACCAGGCGGCAGGTGAGAACCTGGGTAATCCATCCGAGAGAGCAGTGGCTCCAGCCTAGGCGAGACCAGGCGGCAGGTGAGAACCTGGGTAATCCATCCGAGAGAGCAGTGGCTCTAGCCTCGGCACAGCCAGGCAACAGGTGGAAATCTGTATAATCCATTTGAGCAGTGGCTCTAGCCTCGGTATGACCAGGCGGCAGGTGAGAGCCTGGATAATCTATCCAACCGAGCAGTGGCTCTAGCCTCGGTGCGACCAGGCAACAGGTGGAAATCTGTATAATCCATTTCACGAGAGCATTGGCTCCGGACCTGGCACGACCGGGCAGCAGTTGGAGATCTGGGTAAAAGCTCTAAGCACTCCGAGGAGGCGGTGAAGGTTTAAAACCTTTCCTCCGGGCCGGCATCCCGAGAACTGTCAGGTAATTGGCAAACCTATTGTCATCCCCTGTAAGTGTACCGTGTTGGAAGGTTTAAAACCTTGAGCGTGGTAATGGATGTGAGATCTTGAGCCTTGGGGGAGCCTGGTAGTACAGATGGCAGACCGGTGAGAGGCCGACCCTTGTGCTTAAGAGGTCGATCTCCTTATTGCGGTGTGTCTTGGGAAGTGTAATGTCATCCCAGACAACAGGCGGCTGAGACCTGTATAATCATGCATTAAGAGCAACAGTAGAAAATCTGTATAAAAACTTTACTGGTCCGACGTGGTCAGCGTGGACGTGACCTTCCCTAAGGGGGGGGGAGTTGTGCTAGGAGGCAAGCACAAGAGCAAGAAAAACGGCTAAGTATAAAACGCAAGAGTACTCAGTACGGAGTACAGTAGGACCGATCAGAATGATGTTGATGTGAGGTGCCTAGCCTGTTGTACGGAGCACTCAGTACAGTAGAGTTATGGAAAGAGTTCATGAGCCTTGCATAAGAACTCTAAGTGTAACCAGTTTCGGAGATGAGAACTGAACTGAAAAGTGTAACATAAAAGTAAAGAGCCGTAACTGCTGTATATTGTGTATTGAAAGCATGCACTGAAAGCAAAAGCATTGCTAGAAGGATTTACGAAACCGAAGTCCGATAGTAGACCAACCGAAATCATACCTCGTGCGGTCGTTTAATAAGTGTAGATAATATAAGTCCGAAACCGTAAAGAAGAGAAGAAGCAAGAGTGTAGTAGACTCCTACACAAGGGCTACGAAGGGAAATCAAGGAGCTCAAGGGCTCGAAGGAAATCATGGCGGGAAGAGGATGGTTGGTCGCAGAGATGAACTGCCACGCGCCACCTACGACAACGAAAGCGAAATCTGACGAAAGGATTAGTATACAATACAAATACAGCAACAAACTTTTACACCCAATTCAGTGGGGAAAACAGGCACAACGTGTAAATAGACACAAACCAACAAAGAGTGGGGCTGTATGGGCGGGCGCACTGCGGTGAACTGTTACCGCATGCACCGATGCAAAATCGAGTCAGTCGCGGAAATTGAAAGCGTGTAAATTCGAGAACTTTCAAAAGAACATTACTCACAAATACGGTCGGGACCACTTGTGAAGCAGCCGTACAATTACAAACAGCATCGGGGGAACGGGAAAACAGAGAAGAGAGCAAGGAACCCACGTACCGTAAATTGGAGCTTTGGATCTCACGGGCAACCTGCACAATCTCCGACACGCCCACAAACCGTGCTTTCAGTTTACACATAAACAATGAAAAATAGTGAAAAGCGAGAAATAGTGAAAAGTATAAAGCTGGGGCAGCAGGCAAATCAGGTCTGCGTGCAGTGCAGTAGTGCAGGGTCTGGGTGGGCGCTCTTGGTGAATAATGAATGTGTCGTTGGCAGGCGCGGAACGTATTTGGAACGGGTGCTCGGTCAAACACTCATACCGTCATCCGCGGGTCCGCGGCATTCTCGATTCAGGATCAGGTTCCATGAAACTGCTTCATGGATAGTAGGAAAAATTAACGATGCGAGTCCAGGAAATATCCGGATCTGACGCCCGTAGCCATCAAAGATTCAATCGGACGATAACCTGATTTTTGGTTGGAATCTAAAATAACATCATTGGCTCGAATTTTTCTAACCAATGCCGGACCTGAATGGAAGATCGGGTATGAAAAAGTTACGATTTTAATGAAGTACTGTGAATACGATTGGTCAGCTGAGCAGCGTCTGTGCGCTCTTTGCAAAATCTGGAGTAGGACAGCCGACGTCTGCAGTAGGACAGCCGACACGATGCGGCAGATCGGTATTTTTGAATCGGAAGGCTGAAGAAGAGCATATTAGGCGGCTTAATAATATAGATTTGAGTTCAAAACATGTTAGTCATAAAGTATTCAAACAGTATTGATCCACCGGGCCTACAACGTCTCTATCATAGGATTCGTCCTCTGAATTTAAAGAAATGAGTTGGTTCGGAAAACCAATCATTATCCCAATACTCCACATCAAGACCTACAGTATTCTTATGCTGCCGAAGAGCTTGCAATAATTGACTGTAGAGGTCCTTATCATGTTGGGTTGTATGAAACAACTGCTGAGAGGGAAAAAACTACGATACGATGCAGTGAAGTACTTGTTGAAGCTGACATTAAAGTCAGCTTCAGACAAAACACTGTGCACGTATTCATCGCACCTTATGAAACTCAATGAAAAGAAATAGGTCAGGCTGTGCCCGGAGGCACAGCGTGAGCCGATATGCCTATGCGTCTGTATGTGTGTCATCGGGGATAATCTGGGATTGGCACGATGACAGTGAAATTGGGCTTGAAATCACGATGAGAATGGATACCAGATGTCCGGGGTATGACAGTATGACACTATGCCACTATGACAGTATGACACTATGACACTATAGTAGTATGACAGTACTGTGGGGGGTGTCATCGTGGAACTCAGTCAGACCCTCGAAGAATGGTCAGATTCGCATCGGGGTTGAAAAGACAATGAAATCGAATATCAGATATTAAGGTTATGACAGTATGACAGTATGACGCTATGACAGTATGATAGTATGACAGTACAGTAGTATGACAGTACTGTGGGGCAGTCATCGTGTCAGTCTGTCGACATAGCATCTGAATCGAGAATGACGAATCGGAATTAGAAATGAGATCGGATCAGGAATTGAACGTTGAGCCGAAGTGTGACATCGGCTCTCGAGTGGTTGACCCTGCAACCTGAGTGACGAGTGAATAAGTGGAGCACTTGAGAAGTGTTTAGCCTTCAGAACTCGGAACCGAATTATCGTTTGTACCTCAATCTGGCCCTGATCTAGTATATTATAAAATCCGAATTGTGTACCTTTGCACGTTCAATAAAAAACATATTTCCGAGCATCTGTCGTAGTGCCCCAGGCACACAGGTCATCTACATTTTGCAAAAAACTTAACATTCCGACACTGTCTGTCCTTAAGGACAGAACAGTTGCAAGTGGATCGGGCATCGTTCCTCCCAAGGCACAGTAAATCTCTCTCCACTCTGTAAATAATACATAATATATGAAGTTTAGATAGAGGTTACAAATTCAACTAAGACGATTAACAAAGCTAAACAGGACCGCCCGTACTTGCGTTTCTACGTGGGGGCGTTGCAGTCCGGCGGTCTTGAAACATCACCTGTGAGGCAAGCAAACCAAAGTCAGGATGAGGTGATTAACAAAAAACATGAATGTTTACACTAAACATTTATACAGAAACAGTTGAACATACACAAAAACATAAACTGAAATGTAAAACATATTAAACAGTCAACAAAAGCATGGACAACTGAAACGCCGGAATTAATACAACAAATTTCCCGACGAAAACAGAATATGAAAAGGAACGTGCACAGACACAAATAAACAGCAAACATGAACGTGAAAACACATTGCAAACAGCAAGATGCGACCCGCGCAGCGAATACCGGCTGTCGCATCACAGTTTCATAATGGCACAGTTTCATAACGAAACTGCTTTAGAAAGTGACAGTTGAACATACACAAAAACATAGACTGAAATGTAAAACATATTAAACAGTCAACAAAAGCATGGACAACTGAAACGCCGGAATTAATACAACAAATTTCCCGACGAAAACAGAATATGAAAAGGAACGTGCACAGACACAAATAAACAGCAAACATGAACGTGAAAACACATTGCAAACAGCAAGATGCGACCCGCGCAGCGAATACCGGCTGTCGCATCACAGTTTCATAATGACACAGTTTCATACCGAAACTGCTTTAGAAAGTGACAGTTGAACATACACAAAATAACTGAAATGTAAAACATATTAAACAGTCAACAAAAGCATGGACAACTGAAACGCCGGAATTAACGCAAAATTTCCCGCCGAAAACCGAATCTAAAAAGAAACGTGCATACATACAAATAAACAGCAAAGATGAACGTGCAAAAACATTATTATCCACAGCAAGATGCGACCCGCGCAGCGTATACCGGCTGTCGCAAGTTAACAGGAACACCTAAACAGTTTCACAGACACGTGTATGTACACAGAACACAGCAAGAATTCATAAGATAATAGCATAGTACGACAGGACCATGTTACACGAACAATTAAAATACAATCCACACATAAACATTTACACAGTACGTATTTACAAAACACAAACACAACAACATCGCCCAAGGTCTTACCCACCTTGGGAAAGGGTGCCTACGACATTCATAATACAGCAAGGGGTCCTTGGGTCCCGTCCCCTCATACATCGTCGTTGTAAAAGAAGTTGGCTGTAAGCTGGCAGGCATTTACCGGGTGGTGCGCGCCGGTTCTCGGGTCCGGTCCCTTGACGGTGTTCAAGATGTAGTTGGCATGCAGAAATGATACTCACACAGCATAAGACACAAAGGAAGGATGCGCACCAAAAAGTCGGTCCCTCGGTCGGTGGTCGTGGAGAGGAATGAGGAAATATTTTCCGACACGGCCTTCGTTGGCGGGGTACCTGCAAACGCAACCCCGCATGCACTCACACATACGTATGAACGTAAAATTGGAGCTGGGCAAAAATAATATGTGTTTTAGCAGCAACCACGCAGAGCACATCACGCAAGCAGTGCACAAACGCAGCTGCAGTGGGAGGGACGCACGTTGGTAGAATGACTTCTTTTGCCAGCTGCTGAGGTTATGTATTGCATGCCGCCATATCGATATGAGTTCAAAATGCCGCGCGGGGGTTTGAGCAGCTCGAGCTGTGTCGGTCAACGCCGATCGACACATGACACGCCCGTGTGTTGTATGGCATTCTCGATTCAGGATCAGGTTCCATGAAACTGCTTCATGGATAGTAGGAAAAATTAACGATGCGAATCCAGGAAATATCCGGATCTGACGCCCGCAACCACCAAAGATTCAATCGGACGATAACCTGATTTTGGTCGGAATCTAAAATAACATCATTGGCTCGAACTTTTCGAACCAATGCCGAACCTGAATGGAAGATCGGGTATGAAACAGTTACGATTTTAATGAAGTACTGTGAATACGATTGGTCAGATGAGCAGCGTCTGTGAGCTCCTCGCAAAATCTGGAGTAGGACAGCTCACGTCTGCAGTAGGACAGCCGACACGATGCGGCAGATCGGCATTTTTGAATCGGAAGGCTGAAAAAGAGCATATTAGGCGGCTTAATAATATAGATAAATAAAACCTTAATGTTTTAGGACATGTAACGCGCTATACAGGTTGGCCCATTAAAACTAGTACATCGAAAATCGGACCATATCTCATCATGGCGTTAAGCCATCAGAAATTTCTCCCATAAGCTGCATGCGCAGTTCGAGTAAATATATCGACATGAAATGGTTCCCGACAGGGAACCGACTTTGGGTGCGACGGAGTGATTAGGCGACGAGGGGTAGAAATGGTTTTCCTCAAAATCGCCCCCCTCCGACACCATACATGTAATGGACAGCCCCCTCTGCCACCCGTATTTTTTGTCGGATTGTCGGTGCCCGAGTTGGGTGCCACTAGTGACTGGGGATGCACCGTAATTATTCCCGATTAATTGCGTGCTCCCCGAATTTATTATGAATTAATGTAGGTTTGCGTTACACGTGGTGACGTGTGCGTGGGGGTGACACTTTGACAAAATGTTGTGTAGGCTAGACCGCGCGCTTCTAGGCATATGCCGGGGTTACATGGGCAAGGTCTTTCGGTCTTGTCAACATGCATTCATTAAATGTTCGATAAAGTCCTATGGGCAGAATACGCGCCGTGAGCCCGTGACCATAGTACGCGTAACACGATTCGTGCGTGAGATACGTACAAGTTGCACGTTTTCGTGTGTGTGTGGGGGGGGGTGGAGATTGTGGTGGGGCAATTATAACTATGTGTGGGCCCTGCGCCCTTCCACCAACGAAGTGCCATTATGATCGCACCCTGCAGCTCGATGCAATGGAAAAGTGACTCTCATAGACCGAAAAAGCGTACTAGTTTTAATGGACCAACTTGTATAAAGAGAGTAAGGGATGTGCTGTGCCTACTCAAACACTTTCCCGAGAGTGACCTACTTAATCCTTCTGAATCAGCGCGCGGGCTCAACTGGAAGAAAATAACGAGACTTGATTAGGACCTGCGTGAAACATATAGCTCACTCAACCAGAGCGTCGGGAGTTGAACCCATGCCAACAGAAAAGCTGTCGGACTTCGCTCTCACGGTTGTCAATAGCTGGGGTCGAAATTTAGCCGCGTCACAAGATAATAACATCGACGGTCTGGCGAAATGACATAGACAGACGTGTACGCTAAGAAAAAGTAAACAGTGAATGCGTTCGGTAGCGAGCTCAGTCGCCATCGTACTGCCAAATATCATGTACGTTGAACCTTACCTGATAGATTAAGCATGAATAAAACACCCAGGCGGGACCTTCAGAAACACGAAAGCGCAGTCAAGGGCTTCGACGAAACCTACATACGACATAGCGCTAACTCAGCCAAAGCGTTGGGAGGTGAAACCATGCCGAGAGAAAAGCTGTCGGACTTCGCTCTCACGATTTTCAACCTGGAGCTCTCGAAAAATAAACGAGATTGTTATCAGGTAATAATCTCAGCTCTTCACTAACATGCCATCACCTGGAAAGAAATCTACGAAAAATAACCGCTGCCCTGGACAGAGAGTCATGTAGCGTTCATATAATAAACATAAAGTAAATACAGACGTCGCCAACATACTGAGATAAATCCACTGGCTCGGAAATTCCCCATAACGAAGAAAAACCATATACAGCTAGGAAAGCAACTCCCGCCGCGCCGGAAAAAACAAAACCACCTGTTTTCGAAACCCATCAGGGACCGAAAGAAAAAAGGGAAAATGTGACTCTTCCTACTGGAAGCGTGATATTCGAAGGTGCACAGCTGTTACGCCTGCCCCTAGTCACATGCACTATCAAGGCGGCTTCTTGCATCAGGGACCGACACATAACTGTTCGCACGTGTGTGGTAGGAAGTACAAGTCCATAATTCAACTGCCCGTTTCTTGGCGCAACAGCAACCGCAATTTATAAGGGGAAAACAGCTGAGCTCAGAGTGTCCCGTGCCCGCGCATGCATCACGCGCTGACTATTCTGGATAGTACGCTGGCAGCAGCTGATCCCACTTTAGACTTCAGACGTTTGTGAGGGCATATCTTTGCCACTCGACTGCGTTTCAAATACTAAATGTGATATTCGATCCGAGATCGGTATCTTCACTTTTTCGTCGTCTTCAAGATATAGAATATTTATACTTACGTGTGGTTAATCGGAATTGTGAAGTCCAATCGCGGCAGCGGTGCAGCCTGCCTTCGTCTAATTCGGGGACGATTCATTAATATCTTAGCTGCAATTCATGTCATCGTCACCAATCAGAGGCGATTAAATGGTTTGCGACTTAGCGTTAGTTCCCCCATATAATCGACCATCGGGGAAATAATATCCAGCGGTGCATGCCGTCGCGATCGTTTTCGCCACCGTTTAGTTCCACCCATATTCAACAGACTTCTAGACCTCCGTTCAGAATGCAGTGGCCGGTTCTGAAATGTCAGATGATGCCACAGCATCTGATGCAGCAAGGATGCAGGTAATGGGCATACTGCATGCGCCGAGCTCCCCTGGCCTTCTTATAGGGCCCAAGTAATGGGCAACTTGTCCATCGTCACAAGTCGCCGCAAGCGCATTAAAGCCGCATAAGGATGCACACGTCCAGCGAAAAAGTGTCGTGGCTCAGTGTTGATGCATACGATGATGCGGTGACTTACGACGTAGAATTTTTGTTGCAAGCTAAAAGCTTTTTGCTACAAGAGTGGCTTCGTTACTTTTAGGGGAATTCGATGCATACGACAAGTTGCCCTGTTCCGAGGAAGTGTGCGTTTATACGCAATTCGGAATCCATGCCGGGCAAATTTGTTGCGAAATCGCATTTCCAATGTACCACCTATGTTGCAAAAAAAAGGAGAGGGCGGATCCCCATGCTGCCCAGGGTGCGATGCACGCACGAATCTGCCGTGTCCGAGCAGTTATGTAACTCACCATATTTACGCCACGTTTGCTTCCAAAACCGCGGTTTGCGAAGCTTTCGAAACCCATTGAGAAGTTGTTTTTGCCGCTCCCGGAAGTGAGGTCAGATTCCGGTATTCATTCCTAATGCTGTGTGCCAGCTAATCAGTTTCAACAGGCTCATTTATACTATTTTGTACTCGGATCTGATCCCAGTTGACGATACACATTCGGAACCTTTAAAAACTAGTTTCATAAGCTCCCCAAACCCGATTTTGAATTTGATTCGAACCCAGTCTGAAAG
Source organism: Cymbomonas tetramitiformis (assembly GCA_001247695.2). Classification (NCBI taxonomy): domain Eukaryota; kingdom Viridiplantae; phylum Chlorophyta; class Pyramimonadophyceae; order Pyramimonadales; family Pyramimonadaceae; genus Cymbomonas; species Cymbomonas tetramitiformis. The sequence continues at coordinate 58,151 of LGRX02027567.1, read as the reverse complement.
TCGGGCGTTCTGAAACCCACCCAAACGTCCCGGACAGGGGAGTTCGTTGGCAACTTCCATGAACGTGATCAGGCTGTGACAATCATTGATGAAATCGAATAGCAGGGAAGACGGCTTACCGCACCGGACCGGCGGTGACCCGGGGCCCGGTTATTTGAAGCCAGCGCCCGGGCCAGATGCGGGCCGTTGCTCTGCCAGGTGTAGACCATGTCATTTGAGATTAGAAACGTAAAGTTTGTGTGGAAACTGCGATTTTCGTGGGATTGTCATACTTAAGTAATATGAAAAACTTCGCCTGCTACGACGCGGGCAACGATTCGGAGATTGGCCGGCCTGACCGAAGGCAGACCATTAAAATCTTCATTCGCGGGCCGTTCGTTACAAAAAACAAAATGCCTCTTCTTCCCTGCTCCATAGGCGGGTGAGCTCATCAAAGGGGGCGAAAGCTGCAACATCCGCGCTACGCGGGAACATCACTCACCGCGAATAATTCTACATTCCGCGATTGGCGAACAATTCCTAACCCTCCAGGTCCGCGTCCTCAAGATACGATATGGGCACGTCCTTCATCGCCGCTATGTTCTTGATGTACTCCGAGATTGGGCGCTGGACCGTGGGTTAAAGGGGCGGTAGCGGCCACGCGCACTCTCACCAACCTCATTAGCTCAGCATCAGATGTCTACGTAGTTATCGGGAACGCCGCGTCCTGGAACCAGGGATCCCTGTCGGACACAATCGATCTTCATGGGAGCACCACCATGCTGCCTCGTTCACAGCACGTTGAAGTAGACGCTAGCCGCTGCAGGGACTGAGCTGCTGTCGCAAAAGTCAATGGGCACCACGACGTGGACAGTCTTGCTCAGCTTATTGCACGTGACGGTGATGATGAATGTGGCTGGCGTTATATTATGAGCTGCGATAAGAAGACCGGCGACGAAGTCCACGGCAACCAGTGATCACAACCGCTCGAGTATAGGATAGAGTGGGGACTCATCAACATGCCACCAGGATAGGTACGAAGATGAACTGCTCGGTTGGGTCACACCGCCTGACGAGTGACGACACTGGGCAAGCAAGACCGCTACTCAGTGTTCAGATAGAGCATGCCACATATGGCGGAATCTTGGCGCTTCACAGCTTTACCTTGTTTCAGCCCCCCAAAGCGCCGGAAGGGGGAGCTTTGGGCTTTGGGTCGAAACCCCCAAACGTTTTGCAAGGCAATTTTTGTATGAAAATTAAACGGCATATTACTAGGAGCTCATCCAGCTTTGCACGTGCACTGCAGGTCTGAATGCAGATGTACACGACACACACCTATATACGGGCGGAGGAGCGCCCAAATGATCGATCATCCACCACATCAAGCAATTCACAACAAGAGCCATTCCAACACAAGCCCCACGACGTACACCACAAGGCTGCCCGACTATACCAATGCATCAAAAAAGTTGTACTGTACAACGGAAAAAATCGATATCCCTTCCTCCCACACAACCGATAACATTGCCCTCTATATATATATGTGTGTGTGTGTGTGTGTGTGAAAACCCCTAGAGACGCGAAGAGCATCCAAAAACCCGACCACCACATAAAATGTACTCACACATACACACACGCACTCTAGTCAAAGAAGATAATTCGTGAGACAAGTCCTGGAAGCCCATCCCGTGCTGCGCACTGCCTGTCCCTCATGGCGGATCGAAATCAGGTTGGTGCCCAGGCCAAGGACAAAAGGGAAGCTCACCCACATAAACAAACAATCCGAGTTCAAAATGATTCTTATCATCCAAACAAAAAATACAAACTTCGTTACATATTGTGAGTATTAGCGATTTTGCTGAGTGGGAATATGAATACATCCTCAAAACGGATTGGCAAATAGCAATGTGAAGGCAATGCGAAGATCAACCTTGTGGTATTTAGCGCCATGAAATTCGATTGCATAATCGCATCATAATAAGCTGTGCTGATGTTCAATGTAAAACTGAATTAAAGCAAACACGCTATACCTTATAGAGTGTTGAATTTCAAAAACTTTTGCCCCGAAAACGTTTGGGGGGTTTGACCAAAAGCCCAATCCCCCTGATTTCGGGCCGATTTCTTTTTGGAAATTCCACACTCTATTACAGGGTGTAGGGTGGAACTGGCCCGCTGGATCCAAGACGAAAATGAAGGAAACATCTATATGTTACACGCCAGATCTGCGGCGCGATTAATCGCGCCTGTATTCACGCCAGGTCCGCCTGGCGGACCTGGCGTGGCACACGGTTCACGCCAGGTCCGCGTGGGGTATTCGAAGGTAAAATCGCGCATCCACGCCAGGTCTGCCGATGCACTCGAACCAGTCATACCGCACGATTGGGGAAAATCGTAATATTATTTATTCCGTACCCGCTTCATTTCAAATTGTGAGGGCTACTGTTGTTGACATACGATGCCAGTAGTCCACATATTCGAAAGCGGAGTATTTGACGTGGTTCGATCTTGTTCGAATTACGTATGATGACCGTATACGTAGATATGATACAACGGGGTGGGGGTGGGGGTGGGGTGGGGTGGGGTAGGGGGGCAGGGAAAGGCAGAGGCTGGGGCAGAGAGGGGCCGCTTTTCAGACATGGCATGGCTGCCCACGCTGAAGGAGGGGGGGAGGGCACATCCACTCTGTGTGTGTGTGTGGGGGGGGATGTTAGACCCCTCCCTAATCCCCATCCCTCAGACCGCCAGCGAAAGTCACTGAGAAATGCTAAGTCGTTTATATCTAATTGATCTCACCATTATAAATGATGTAACAATTTAATATGAAGAATTTACCAGTACAAACTAACGCGCGATAATATAGTATTGCTCATAAATTTGAGGGCAACGCGTTGTGTTGCCAAGACCGCCCGAACCTGTCGGTCGCGCATGCGCGCATGTCACCTCGGTTCTATAGAATGTGCAGAAGTGCGTGATGTGATCCAGCTGCTCCCATAAGGTGGTGAGCACATCAATATGAATACACTTAGACATTCACTGGGCAGGGATTCGCAAGGTCGCAAGGTCTCAAGCAGCTCAAGTAGTCAAGTAGTCAAGTAGACTAGTGACACTATACCGGTGTCACACGTGACGCCAACCGGTCCGGTGGCCAGTTCTCCTTTTGCCTACCTCATGGACCATATATCCATGCGATGGGGCGCCCGAAAGTCGCGCGATAAGGCGACTCCCAATCCCCCCTCTCCCCAACCGCCGTATTTCTGGAAAGTCGGAATTAATTTCAGCCAGTATTCGTCGAAATTGGGGGAATGCTGGGGTCAGTATAGGGGGCATTCAAGGGGGCATTCAAGGGGGTTATCGATGCCTATCGACTGCCCACTATATGTCCCCAAAATTTCGATTTCAAATATCACTTGGGAGCGACTTCCTGATTTGTAAAAAAAAATAGCCATTCAGCCCCCTCAGCATAAACCCTTCAAAATGGGTATTTGTGCTTGACGCGTGGTCAACGCGTCAGGTGTGGTACTGCATGACTCGAACCCCCCTTGTGAAAATTGACCTTGTAGTCGTCATTAGTATATTCCCTGCATATTCTGATTTCGCGGCAGCCGCATATAAGCAAGATCCATGTTTGTAGGGGGTGCATTTTTGAACGGCGTGCTCGAAATCGTTAAAAAGTGCCCCTTCATTTATGAGCATGACTATATATAAGCATATTACCCACGGACCTTTTATATATTCATCGTCTGCGCAAGAATATAGAATAATGGAACAATTATATAAACTAATAAAATATACGACTCCACGGGAACCGGGGGGCGGATAAAGCTCGATGGGCTCATCCCTGTTTTTGACAAACCGGTTTGTAGGACCGTGAGATCCCTTGACGCGTGACACCATGCACATCCGACATAAAGGTTGGGGAAACTATCTACTTTTGCGGACCTGGCGTGGCACACGGTTCAGGACCTGCGTGGCGTGAATACAGGCGCGATTAATCGCGCCGCGGACCTAGCGCATAACATATATACATGTAACATTTGTCGTACTGTGATACGTGCATGGAACTTTCATAAAGTATTTCTCATGCATTGCGGTATGCGTCGTCTATGTCAATGTATGCAGGGATGTCTTCCGTGGAGAGCGGGGTCAAACGATACAGTTGTAGCATCACGGAAAGGATGCAATCTCATAGTAAAAAAATAATCCAGACTACTCATCCTCATAGGTACACCATTACAAAACCACAGATCATCAGTGCCACCGTTGATGAGGTAAAAGTGTATTTCAGCATATGAATTTCAGCAGTGAGGACACCGGCACCACTGCTCGTTGAAGTGGCCTCGTCGGTGTTCTCGGCCCGAGGAGGGGGCGAAAATGTGTCACTCAGATCTACTACCTCGATATTAGAAACTTCCGGAACACCGTACTCTTCGGACCATACCTCGCCGGTGAACACTGCTTCCGGGGTTTGCAAAAGTTCCTGAAACTCTTCTAATTGGTTACTTTCACTTTCGTCGAAATCGACGGCCGTCTCCACGGTGATGCCTGAAACATCAGATGCAGCAGGATGCAGTTGTCCTTAGCTATCCAATGAACGATTTATATCCCTCTCCGACAATCATGATCGAATAAGCAAGATAGCTCATCACTATGCATACTCATCACTGAATTCGTGACGAGCTGCCCGGGACTACACTCCGTCTCGGCGACTTTGCACTCCCCAAGGCAGTAGGGCATCACTTCAGCGCTGATGCTTAAAGGTGGAATCGCTCATGGGACGACGCGCTCATGGGATGAACACCCCAATAGAAAAGAGGCCATCCTATGGACTCTAATTAGGAAAATTCTGAGACCATACTCCAAATACACTGAGTGACCCGAGACAGGTGCACGCATACCAGCGCCCTCTGTGTACAAACAAATGTAGAGATGAGTAATTCTGCTCAACGTGCGGATGCCATGGACGAAGGCGTTGCGCACCTGCCGCCAAAAGGGAGCGCCGACTGACGCTAGTCACGTCGCTAATGGCCGTGATAATGACCTGTTCCACACATGACCGCCCTGTCTCAAGAGGGCCCTCTCCCGGGAGAAGATATTTGTGCAGTGTCTGAGTGATCCCGGGCGGCCAGGTGGCTCTGAGTGGTCCCGGGCGGCCAGGTGGCTCTGAGTGGTCCCGGGCGGCCAGGTGGCTCTGAGTGGTCCCGGGCGGCCAGGTGGCTCTGAGTGGTCCCGGGCGTGTGTGTGTGCTTATCCGTGGACCGACTCCTTTGGCACCCCGTAGCCACAGAAGACGGGCTGCACTATGTACCCACGGCGGGGATCAAAGGATTCAGCACACACTTCGGGACACGTATCCAGATTCTCTGAAGCTCACTAGTGAAGAATGGGACCCCTTAATCTTTACTGAGCCACCTGAGCCCCTCTGCACCTGCATCGCCGGCGCGCTGCTGCTGTGTCTCTGGAGCCGGTCTGCCGCTTTCGCCTGAGCCCCTCTGCCGCTTTCACCTTCACGCTATCCGAACGCGTGCACTAAATTGCAGAGGATTGTGCAGTGGCAAAAGCCGGGGTGCCAATTGGTGTGCCGGGTCCTTCCCCACCTTGGCCAGATCAACACCAGCCGACCTCGCCACTGTGTCGCGGTAGTCTGCTCGGAACGCAGAATTGAAGGTTGGATCAGCCTCCAGATCGGCCAATTGGACTTCCGTGAAGACGGAGTCGAAGGTGGTCTGTGAGGTCTGAGAGGCCGCACCCCCACCACAAACTATGTTTTCCAAGTGCTGCAAACTGAAATCAGGGTTAACGCTTTGATTTCTTCAAGTTTTACATCCGCATGGTACATACCTTCACTATCGAATATGCCATCTCATGCAATATGGAAATATGCGCTATCACGAAAAAATGAGCCGCACAGTTGACTGAAATATACGCTGTCAGAAAATCTGAGCCGCGCAGTTGACTGAAATATACACCGTCGAAGAATCTGAGCCGCGCAATTAACTGAAAAATATGCGGTCGCAGAATCTCCGATCCTTTTTGTGGAAGAAGCGCCTCCTCCGATCCTTTTTGTGGAAGAAGCGCCTCCTCCGACCCTTTTTGTGGAAGAAGCGCCTCCTCCCAGCGCAGCTACCCTCCCCCCTTCCCTTCTCCCCCTTCCCTTCTCCCCCTTCCCTTCTCCCCCTTCCCTTCTCCCCCTTCTCTTCTCCCCCCTTCTCTTCTCCCCCCTCTTCTCTTCTCCCCCCTTCTCCCCCCTTTGGATGCCCTCGCCCTCCGTTGGGTGCCCTTACTTCCTGCCACAACGGCTCCCCAATCTCCCTGACGACCGAGGCTCACTTCCTCCCGAGAGCAAACACGTCCAGCTTAGGGTTTAGGGTATGGGCCCGAAGTGTGTACCATTCGAAGTGTTGCGATGGGGACGGCAGTGGGGTTGGCGATTGGGGCAGTGGTTGGAGCGGGTATCTGCGAGGTGCGCCGCGGCGGATGGGCGACTGTTTGCGGGACGGGAGACTCATGGGGTGGCGAGGGAGGAGGGAGAAGGAGGGTGGGGATGGAAGCGGCGAGGGCGATGGGGGTGGAGAACATGGCGGGGGAGGGGAGGGTGGGGGAGGAGAGGGTGATGGTGGAGACGGGGGTGGAGGCCCTTGTTCACAGGTGACAGTGGCATTCCACAGGTTAGTGCCCGCATCGCCGACGAGCTCCACGACAGCTAGCAGCTCGTAAACTCCTGTAAACGGCACATGTACGAGCACCTGTAGCTGATGGACGGGCAGAGGGAGATACGCAAAAATGTGGATATCAGACGTTGGCTGCCGCCGCCGCCGCCCCAAGTGGAAGAACTTGGCATGCCGCGGAGACTACGCGGACATCCCGCACCGCAACCAGGTGGCCGCTTGGGATGGACTGTCAGGGGCTCTGGCACCGCGGCAGGCACTGTGCAGCAGGAGTCAAGGCATCTGTATCCCATAACCCTCTCTCATTGGGCAGCTGACCCTCGTTCACAGCAAGGCCCCAAGCACCGCCAGCACAGAAACGGGGAACACACTGATACCACACACAGTGAATGGTGTGAGGCGCGCCAACCGAAGGCAGCCCACTACTGCCCAGAAGATAAGACGCGCATGCAGGGACAGGGCAGGGCCGTGCCATGAAACATTACACACACCCTGCACGCTGCCAGAAAACCAGCATGGATGACAATATAGCCCATAGGTGTGAATCTTCAAGAGGGCGGGAATCGAGGGGGCGGGGGTCGTACCGGGGAGAAAACCGCAAAGGTCAGCTGCGCGGAAGTCTGCCAGGTCATACGCCCAGGACAGGTCACTGGGCCCTGCAGTGCGCTCCCCTCCCGCAGTCCCCGCGCCAAATCACCATATACGTACCCGTCATCGGATGCGATGGTAACTTTCACGCTTTCGAACACGTGGCAAGTGACGGAAGCCCTGCGGCACGCAACACAGGCTGACGACTCTGCCAGAAGGGCGAAGTATGGCGATTTAGTTGTCTAATGAAACAGTCCAGAAATGCTCTGAAACCTCTGAACGATCGCTCGACAGTAAATTTCAGTCGTACGATTATGATCACAGACTCAGAAAGAAATCGCAGCAGTCAGATCACGCTTATTTCTCGTTTCCGCATGACACACTTAACTCTGCCGAGCGGTTTTTAGAGTGTTAAGCGCTGCTTAGCAGTGTGTTAATCACGCACAAATTAGTAAACATGAGCGTAGTTTTCTTTCACAGCGTATCTCAAATAGGTTATACTAGTGGGTTTAAGCGTCTAGAGACCAAGCGCGGCTTCATTACCCGCAGATTCGCTAACGCCATTCCCGCGGTACGCTTGGGGCCAAGCGGAACGCGGGATGCCATAGCGCGTCATAAGTTGCGTGTCTAGACACTTAAGTTATGATATCATAAAACGGTGTGCTAGGTAAGCTAATTTAAGCGCGAAATGTTCAGATGGCGGGCTGTGACCCGGCGATCGGAATCGGCGGATCTATGTCTTATATATGGGAAGAAACCCTGTCTAGTAGTTGCATATGGTCGGTTGCAGAAACTGTGCGTGGGGAATAGCGTGACTCCACGTTCAACCGCATCTAATGTTCATTGAATCTTACTTAGAAAAAGTAGCTTTCCGCAAATTTGTTTCTAATTCGCTCCAGCCAATTTGCCCCGCTGAGTTTTTAGCCATTGACCGGCCCAACTAGGGGGCGTTGACCCCGGTGTCAAAAACATTGTTGACACGTGGCAAAACTGCGAAAGGAAGTGTTTACGGTATCTGACGGTCTGTGATCTGGTGCACGAAAAATACTAGAATATCAGTCGTCAGATTCCGCTCGTGTACTGTGTACTCCAGTTCTCCGCTCAGTTGACAAGCTATCCATGAAATACGTTTATATTATTTCTGGAACGCAAAATATGGGCTTAAATCACCGTACGCCGTGCCATTGGGTGCAAAGACATGGTGGGGGAGGAAGGGTATCCTCGGCAGTGAATGACAACCTGAGACAGTGGTGACAGAGACCCGTTGGCCTTCGACATCAGTCTGCGGGCCAGGATCCTCCGGGCTTTGTATGCACGTCGCCTCCGGCGAGCCTGCATGAACGCCCGCCGTCGTCCCCACTCCATATCATTGAACCGCGTGCATGCAGCCTCCGTAATTACAACGCCCCGTCACCCTCTGCACACAGGTTCGCACGTGCTTGGATAGGTGGGCGGGCTACCCAAGCAGGTATAGCTTGATGCTGCCTGGGCTGCCTGGGCTGGGAAGGGCTGCCTGGGCTAGGAAGTGCTGCCTGGGCTGTCTGGGCTGGGAAGTGCTGCCTGGGCTGCCTGGGCTGTGTGGGCTGGGAAGGGCTGCCTGGGCTGTGTGGGCTGGGAAGGGCTGCCTGGGCTGTGTGGGCTACGATGGGTCCATGTACAAATTGGACAGCACATCCCGAGGGAAATAGTGCATCGGGAACGCACCCTGATAGTACACAGCGGCGCTCATCTCACCCACATAGCTGGCCGCCGAAGGCGAGGCGTCTGGGGGAGGCATGCTCGCTGTCGCCAACATTGGAGGTGGAGATGGAGGAGGGGAGTGGTGGGCTCGGGGGTGGACTTGGGGGTGGTGGGGAGCGTGGAGGGGAGGTGGGGATGGCGGTGGGAGAAGGGCTAGGAGGAGGAGGTGGGGAGGGAGAGCGGGGGAAAGGAGAGGCGAGGGATGAGTGGAGAAGGTGGTGGGGACGGCGGGAAGGAGGGAGGGGCAGGGAGATGATGGAGGAGGTGGGCATGGAGAAGGAACAGGCGGGGGGGGTGACGGAGGGGGTGGGTGCAGGAAGGCAGCGAGGGGGAGGGGAAGAGAGGGGAAGGAGGTGGGGTGAGGGACTAGTAACTTGAACTGGAGGGCGGTGAGGGAGGCGAGGAAGGGCGGGTGGTGGTGGTGGTGAGGGGAGGCATTGGTAAGAGGGGTGGTGGTGAGGGGAGGTGTCAGTGAAGCAAGGATATAGCCGGCGGGAGGTATATACTGTGATAAATCGCCGACGGGAGGTATATACTGTGATAAATCGCCGGCGGGAGGTATGTACTGTAATGCTGTCTCAGCGGTGAGATTGAAGCATGCGAGTGTATCATCGACCATGGCTGACGTGGCAGCATCCGAGCCGAGTATCGAGCGCAAGGTTTCGTTTAGATCACCCTGCAGCCGGCGAGCACCACACAATGCCATTAGGAAACATGCTGGCACCCGGAAAAGTCAGACATCTCCGCCACCAGAAACAGAGACATGGATTGGTGTGGGGGCGAGGGAGGGTATGGGCAATCACCGCAGCCACTTGTTTCTGATCCGAACTCAGTTCTCCATCCAGCGAGTATTGCGCCGACAGCTCCTGACCAAGTTCCGCAGATGTCCGGATGTGAGTGGTCACGGAGCCCCTTTATATTTAAATATAGCTTTCGAATTTAGGGTTTAGGGTTTTTGAGGAGAGGTATGCAGGTATCACTCAGGCCCGACAGTAACTGCCCGGTTTCAAAGTGAGGTGACTACTTCCCTTGCCTGGCTGGCTTCCCAATCCAGGGTTAAGGGATGAGAGATGCTCAAGGTAGGGGGTCGCGTTGAGGCCTGAGGTGAACGGTTTCATAGCGCTGGGACATTCAGCTCCTCACTGCCCGGTTATGAAGTCAGGGTTCGGGGTTTACGATTCACGCACTCTCAGGAGACGGGTCATACAAGCGCGACCTGCACGACTTCAAAGGTAGGGGAAGGTTTGTGCGGCTCCGTTTGCACCAGAACCAAACATTGCCACGTTCCAAGCTCAACATTCCAGGTTTAGGGTTTGGCAATGTTTAAAGCCGGGAGTCATACCCAGATGTCCCTTTTTGAAGATTGCCAATTGTGAAGCCAGCTACCCTAGCTCCCTCTAGGTGCCTGCCTACTGCGCGCGCTCGGCCTCCGCGGCGCACCTCCGCGAATGTCATGAGCGCGGTGAGGTTCTGGGACGTGCTGCTTTCGGCCGAGCACATCACGGCCTCGCACACGTTGGAGCAGTCCGCGTCCTGGGACATGCCGCCACCCTCAGCCGAATGCCTCAATGTGTGCTTTACCACAGCAATTGCAAAAGTCGAAGCCGAGGGAAGGAGCACGCTGATGGGTCCTCGCAAGGCTAGCACGGTAAATTGGCGACGCTTCGCGCATGTCCTTGCATCCAGCCATTTCTACTTTTTCAGTATCGGAAGCAAAGAGGACGCTTCTATCCGTGCAAACCCGGCGGCCAAGGGTTCAACGGAGGAGCGGTTAATTGAATTCTGTGCTTCGCTTGTCGCGCCAACAACCATTAGCAAGCTGTGTCACGTCACAAGACCCATTGCAGTGTGGCGATGGCCTACAATGGATGTGCCTGAAGCGCAGTTTGTCCCCAACACGTTGGAGGTGTCGATGCCACAGGCTGCGAGGCTGACTGGTGTGTACGAGCTGCAGCTCCTGCACGCACGACGCCCTCGCCACCGCGAGAAACCCATTCGGCTCACCCGGTCCGAAGACAGGCCTGCTCTCTCGCGGCGAGTCTTGCACAAACAGAGAGCGCCAGAGTGCACACGGAGCTCAAAAGCATACCGCACACCACCATCCCTGGAGCACACCCCACGAGGCAAGCACGTGGCAAACATCCCGCAGCTAGCAGCAGAGTCTACAGCAAACAGCGACCCCCGGGAGTATAGAGCACACCGTCAACACTGGAGGAGGATATAGCGTATAGCGAGCATCGGAGGGTTCGGCAAACAACACCAATTGGAGCAAATGGAGAATGCGGCAAACAGTGGGCACATGCGCACCCGGGCCGGGGGCGACGGTGGAGGATACAGCACATAGCCAACACTGGCAGATGCGGAATACGGGTCATGGGAGAATGCGGTCAAACGAATGACGCGCAGTGTGGGTATCCCGGTCACAAATGTTTGCCTCGCCGTCGGCAGCCATCTAAGCATGCAGCCTCATCGATGCAAGGGGGTGAAAGATAAGAGCTGTTCCAAGCAATGGCAGCGAGGAGGCAATGATATGCACACGTGCTGCAGGTGAGGGAGCGGCAAGCTGAAGGGGCGGGCGGAGGGGCCTACCCGCTGAGCGAAGCTCCTCCACCTGGCCGCCCGTTGCACCTCACAAAGCTCAGTTCTCTACCCGGCAAGCATCTCACCCACAGTTCCCTCCGGCAACCTTGCAAGCAAGTGGGCAGAGTTGCAGTATATTCATATACGAGAGATATATATACACACATTCTGAACGGCATGCGATCCGCCAACAAATGCCAGCCCACCATCATCCCAGTGGAGTGAGAAGTTCAGGAACAGGGTGGGGCCGTGGCAAGATACCATTCGCTTCAACACATCCCAAACCAAGTGCAAAGCGAACCCATCACAAACACGAATCACAGCCGAAAATATGGGGTAGCTGGGAGCTCATCCAGCTTTGCACCGCAGGCCCGTCATGAAAATATTCCATTCCGGTGCTCAAGCCCAGGCAAGCTAAAGGTTTCAAAGCAGACAGGGGATCCCCAGCTGCGGTGCACTCTCCACCAAGGTCTCCCCTACTCGCTTGACAAGATACCACCAACTCGTACATATTCCCAACCCAGATGCAAAGCAGCATGGAAAGATGATACGATGCGACCGATCATCGCCCAACAATTGTTGGTCTCTGGGTTACGGAGTAAGCGGACGCTGCTGGCATGCCCCCCAGTGGCTCACGGTCGATGGATGCGACCCGTTGGTCCATGGTTATGCCATGAATGCAGTCACACCACACGGCATGGACACCCAGTGGTAAAAACTGAAAACATGCGGGCACCTAAGTGCTCCCCACAAAAATCAAGGGAAAACACACCCTCTGCCTCTCCTTGCAGCAAAGGCAGACGAATCCACCGAGCTCTCCAAGAGGCAGCGCCCGCCAGAATGGTACCACAGGGACAACCGCCTCCCAAAACCCACTTCCACCCGACGGCCGTCCCCGTTCACAGCGACGCGCCAGTACCTCACATCTGGGTCAAAGAACACGAGTCCCCCGGCACGTGTAATAACCATGAAGCACTGGACACGGAGAGGGAGCAAGCGTCAGACGAATCCCTGACGCTCTCAAAGAGGCAGTACCCGTCAGAAAGGTACCATAAGGATAAGCATACACACGCACACTCAGGCTCAGGTGGCCCAGTGAGGCTCAGGGAGCAGAGGGGTGGTCTTGCGCGTGGGCTTAGTGGTGGAGATATGGCTCGCGCAGATCGGGGGGCAGGGATGAGCCGGCTTCAGGCACAAGGCGGCAGTGCGCTGGTGGTGCAGATGCACAGGGGCTCGGGGGGCTCAGCGAGGCTTAGGGGGTCCCATTCTTCACTAGTGAGCTCCGGAGAATCCGGATGAGTGTCCCGAAGTGTGTGCTGAATCCTTTGATCCCCGGCGTGGGTACATAGTGCAGTCTCCTGTGGCTACGGGGTGCCAAAGGGTTCGCAAGGATAAGCATACACACGCACACACATCCTAGCCAACAGAATTGAGTGTGGGGCCGTTGGGGATCAATCCAACGCTGCACTGCAGGTCCCCCATGAACAAGAAACCATGATAGTTCTCCGGCGCAAATCAAGTTAAAAAAGGGGACACTCAGCTGCATTAGTGATCACTAGTGCTTCGCCTACTTCTCTCGGGCGCTCCAATGTCGAAGCCAAAGCACGCCACGGTGGCGACCTAAATGGCAGCCTGGTGCTGTTGATACAGACACAATTCGGAAACACACGGCTGGGCACCCATAATACGCACGAAGGGTGATGATTAGAAGGCTGAACAAACGGTTTGAAACTCAGCTCCTTGCAGTATCCTCCACAGGTAACGGGATGCGAGGGCAGCAGTCTATGTTCAGAAGGGAGCGCTGGGCCACCGGGGTGCACACCTCCGAGCCAAGCGGGAGTTGCGCAGCCTAGAGACAAAAGAGATTGGATGCTTGAAAGTGCAGATGTGTCTTGGCAAGCTGCATCCAACATTGTAGTCACCAACTCCAAGAAACTCGCCCAGCAACACCCTGCACCCAACACAAAGCACCCAGCAGTGACCCCCCTCCCAGCCACCATCACCTACGTGAGAGAGGCGTCCCACGCCGGTACCCCTTCGACATAGTAACCTATCTTCAGCAACAATACGATCCCCGCTCCTGGCCGCCATTTTTACGTTAGAGTGGCACCCAAAGCTGCCCGTTCAAAATAGTAGCACCCTATCGGCACAATATCAGCACTCAATGATATCTCCCCGCCTCCCGGCATTGTAATTCAGGGTCTCCAACAAGGTTGATACCGATTCAACACAGCGACACCTCACTAGCTGCCATTGATCCCCATTCCCCTTACATTTGACTTTGAGCCTCGAACCACTCTGACACAGTAACACTTCATCAACAGCCGAACATAGATGCTCTTTCCCCTCGTGCGCACGCCTCGGGGGAAACACTCCGAGCAACACCCGACCAAGTTCCCTTCTCCGCAGCCGCCCACCTTTCCACGTCGCAAGCATTCTGTTCCCTCGCAACAGCACCCTGTCTCCCCGCACCTCACTTTTGCCTTGCCTCGCTGCAACGCTCTCGTAGCACCCAGTAGCACCGTCCATTTCTCCAGGCAGGTGAGCACAGTACTCGCCACCTCTCACCCTTCCTCTAGGAAACACGAATCTCGAAAATTGTTAGCGCCCTTCATACCTCTCACACTCGAATTGGGCACACCTGATCCTTGCAGCGCGCTGCATAGCGTTGGCAGGTCGAAAGCCGAGCTGTCGATCGAGGCGAAGTCTCCGCCAACCGCCTGCGGGAAGCCACCGCGGCGTCCTGACATGCGCGAAGAAAACCTTCCAGAAGCGACTCTCGGAACTACGCCACTGAAGTCCTTGGCGAGCGAGACGTGCACATACAGCAGGCACGAGCGGTCGTTGTTGCAACCGGTCGTTTCTTGTTCTACGTCGAACCTCGCACCTAAATACCAAGCCAAGCGACCAGAAGGATGACAGAGGTTGAACGGTTGGAGTAATGGATGGATGGAGACATAGTGAGAAGTAGGTAAACGTCCAGGGCATCGCGAAATCAAGGTCAAGATCGCCCCCTCCACATTTGCCACAACGAGCCCATGGTGCTTTCGAAGAGCCATTCCCCGAAACCGTGAAAGAGAGAACCCTGAGACTCGAATAGCTGTCTAGAGATTGTGCCGTCAGAAACCATAAACGACCAGATTCAAGCGGTCCCCCGTGGAAAGCGCGTAGTGAGGAGCGTACTGTGAGCTGGTCGAGTAAGCCGGAGTCAGTTAAGGCAGTCTGAATGCTCACTGCGCAGTACTCTCCGTCCGGGTTCAGGCAACCGTACTGCAGCACTGATGTCACCAGAAGGTAGATGTCGTCCACAGAGTTCTCCGGGCACTGTGCGTCGATGAAAAGCTGAGAGTCGTACAGTGAGGCGAGCTCGGTCTGTGAACACTGCGTGCCCAGCAGGCACAAAAAGGGAAGTAGGTATTAAGAATTACACATGCATTTAGACCTAAGAACACTGTAATTCTCTCAAGTCACAAGTCATAAGGCGAGGATACCAATATTGCGCGCCTCACTTCCTACAGCCAGCAAGGTGGGGATAGAATCGTTCTGATTCTCACTTGCCACAAGTCACGTGGTGGGGATAAGAGGAAATTAGACTCCCTTGCCAAGTTTCGCAAGGTGAGGATCCCATTGAAGCACGGCCCTCCCTTGCCAAATCTCGCAAAAGAGAGAGATGTCTTGCAGCCCTTTGCTGTCCACAATTCAATAACTGCCTTGCGAACGTCCTTCGCACGAAAGTGGAAAGAGGTAACCGGTTACCTGAGAACAAAGCGTTTCAAAACCCGTTGTATCGGACAGAAAGCTCGTCGGGTCTGCGAGTATAGTCGATATATCCAACGAGCCCACATAAGACGTCATGGAAGAGTAGCAGGCGTCGCTGACACCGGTCAGGGTACTTGTTTGAGCACTACCCTGAAAATACTGAAGAAATAGTCCGAGGAGTATGAGCCCGCGCCGTGTTTGCAAGTCCATTTTCAGAGCTGCAGGTTAAGTATCAGCTTGACGTATGTCAGGGATATTATCTGAGTCAAAAATACAGTACGCTGTAATCAAATGTTGGCACCTAGAAGCTCAACAGGGCTTCTCATATCACGCGTAAAAGATAGGTAGCCCTCAATGTTACATGGCACTTCCTCCTCCCTTTTCTCTATATTTTCCCACCTATTAACATACTCCTTATTGCTCGAATTCCTTCATATTTCGTGAATCTGGCGAGGATGTGAAAACAGCCCTGTCGTGAAGTGTGAAAATCTGTAAACTCGCTCCGACAATCCCTGTTTTAAAATTGTGTCAGAGTTTACACACGGACTGGACAGATAGACATAGAGACCAAACCGACAGCGACAGCGACACGACGACGAGGCGCATTGTAACACCCAAACACGCATCACGCAACAGCAACAGAACGAGAAGAGTTGTTGACACTCGGACTCGCTTTGTCACTCACTGATTGGATGTTTCATGTTAGAAATTTCATTTCATTCGATGAAACGAGCTACCCCTAAGCAAGGGGCATATAAACCTCTGACCTTTATTCCCTAGGTCTATTGACCTATTGCCCCTAAGCACCAAGTGGTCCTGTTCGTAAACTGTCATTCATTCATACATACTGTGACACAAAATTTCATTTTGGCGATATCCACGCCTGCGCCTCTGCCTCTATACCGTCGTCACTTTTGCTTGTTCTGTACTGTCGTCGACGAAAAACGGTGGACCTCCAACCAGCGACGCGGAAATTGACATGCTGTCACGAACGCGGTACAGAGACACGACAGTACAGACAAAATGACAGTGACACAGTACAGAGGTTTCCTCGGTGCAACCTGGGGTTACGGTCAGATGGTCTAGTGGAGATCTCTTTTTTGAGATCGACCGTGCCTAATAGCTAGTACCAATAACAGTCGAATCCAGTCGACTCGAGTGATGATGATGGCGATGTCGACCAGTCCAGTTCAGTGTTCACCAGTCATAGTCACGCACAAATAATCAAATATGATAGAACCGGACAATATTGAAATGGTCTCCGCGGAGTCAGCATAATCTAACGATCGACATTGTGCCGATTCTGCAGGGAGCCGGGGACCATGTTCAATGTTTCCGGTTCTGCACAGGAAATAGTCAATACAATTAAAATTCCTTCTTGCCAATAACGCAAGCTCTGCGTCTGGAATTTTACGAATTTTAAAAAGCCTGCTGGGCTTTTGATTTTCTTATGTATTTAGTCAGTCTTATCTGCTTCTGCGTCTGCTCGTGAAGTCAATTACTCGGTCTGCTGGATTCCGAAAGCTTCTTCTAGTCAGTACCCCTTTCGGCGAAAAACAAAAGAAAGCGGTTATCCACTGCGACGAAGGAACGTACACCAGTCCTGAACAGATATGGATCCAGCCTCACATTTCAATCAGCTTCCAAAGGAAGTGACTTCTGGCACCTCTCACGATGGATCCTTCTCCTGGGACCAGACTATTGAGGATGTTACGCTAACGCTAAGGTGATCACACTCGTCCTCATTCTGCCGGTGAAGCCGCTTCTTAGAGCGGACCTCCTCACACTGGAGTTGCTCCGTTTGCATTTTCTGTTGGTGAAACCTCTCTTAAGTTTGGCACGACTGAAATTTCAGTGTTAATTGTGCTGTTTGTTGAAAGTGTGCCCCTTACAACAACCAAGCGAGACGTGCAATTCAAGCTGAATCCCACGTACATATCCGTAAGGTGAGTGCTCCAAACTGTTCTTAGTGCATTCCCGCCGTGGACAACCGCGGTATGGTTTGAGTCAGAACTATTCTCAGCTGCTGGTATTGGAAACGTATATGCTGCTAGTCACGGACAGCATGGTTTAAAAAACAGCAGCACATTTAACTTTGAGCGTTTTGAAGGTCAAACTTTGAAGGACTTGCACTTCGAAAATTCGAACTATGCTAAACGAGCTATGCTCAGCACGTGCTCAACTGTGACTAACGCCCGCGCACTGCTCGACCGACAGCTCTACTTGTGGATGAGCGCTCTTCTCGACAGATGTTCTCGTGTTCGAGAGCTCTCATTGACAGCTACACTTGTGGTCAAGCACACTAGTTGACAGCTGTGGTCGTGGTCGAGCGCTTTTCTCGAAAGCTATACTCGTGCTCTAGGGCTTTTCTCTACAGCTACACCGGTGGCCAAGCACCCCACTTGATAGCTGCAAACGTTCCAAGCGCTCTTCTCGGTAGCGAAAAAGCGCGCCCCTGACTCCCCGATTATGTTGCACATCATCGCCAGATTCCCGTGGAAAAGAGATGCTTGGACTCCCGTTGGAGTGATAAGCAGGCACACCATGATTTGTGTGCCCATTCCTGGCTCTTGCATGCCTTCATGGCTTGGCGACAACAGGGTGCTAACACCCGCACATTCCAGTATATAGCTCATCTCCCCACACCGCCGTGCCGGCCTTGAAAGCACGTTGTACTTGCCATATCCCAACGGTAACGCACCACAGCGCTCCTGGTTTGGGTGTGGTGTCCTAGGGTTGAGAAGGACGAAGCCGTCTTCAAGGCCGAGGGCAATCTTTTTAAGGTGTTCGCACTGTTCTTCACAATGGTGCAGATGTTGTCGGTGTCTGAACGATTACAGATTCTATAAAACCACGCAAACGTGTATGGAGAGGTGTGAGGAGAAGTGCTCGCCACCCCGATCGAGAGAATTGACGGGGCTGAGTTAGGAGGCGCCGGGGCTCTCAGAACGTCGAGGTGGACGAGTCATCGTGGCATCTGACCGAGGAAGATGGACAGCGAGTGGTCTCCGTATTCCTCGTCAAAGCCCGCAAGTTCCTGTGGCGCTGGGTGCTCTCCCCTCAATGGCGAATCCTATGAGTCCCTCCTTCACGGCTCTCTCGGCCGAGCTTCTCGTGGCCTCGCTCAGCCCCATGAGATTTCGAGGAGGTTTGCGAGAGTTTAGTTGTGTCAGAGGTTACCTCGACACGTCTTTGTAGCTGCCGTGTAATCATCGACATCGGGAAATGCTGATACTTGCAGCTACTGCACCGCTGACGTCAGCGCAACGCTCTTTGCGCAGAGCTGCGGCGCTCGGAGGGTGAAAGGCTGACCTGCGGTGTGCTGGGTGGACTGAAATGCTTCACCCTCAGTGCTTTGGATCCCATGATGTGTCGCAGGGGCGAGCGATCCTCCACATCCGCCTTCTCGCTTTGATAAGCACTGGCCAGGGACTGAGTGAAAGCTGCACATCCTCTGAGGCCCCATTCAGCTGTTTATCGCTGAGGCTTCCGCTGACCTCGAGCGTCGCTTGGCAGGTTATAGAGGGGCATTACCCACCACCAGCACCTCGTGAAGACAGCGCCATGGAAGGCGACGACCAGGAGGACTCCTCCGAAACGAGTGACGAAACAGACGATGAGGAACAGGAGGCGGAAGAGGAAGAGGAGGAGAGATTCGGTCCGGTGTGTCTTCGTGGCCTGATTCCTTTAATATAGCAGGTCATTGAGGGGTGCACAGTTTAGCTCGGACCGTCCGAGGACGTCACAGTGAAGTCTCTGGGAGATCCAGCGTGAGTGCAACCACATCTGGAGGCACAGATGTTCAGCACGCCGTCCACCTTAAGCTTGTTACTTCTCGAGTGTCACTTCTCACCGGTGTATCGTGTGTTGGTCCGCGTCTTACCGGACGGATAGTTCCTTGGATAGGATGCGGAGGCTTCAGGATCTAAGGGTGCCACCAAACATACGGGTAAAGGGTAAGTAGGTCATCTGCCTAAATGTTTCGAGTTTGAATCACGGTTTTGTGCAAGTTGCATGGCATGAGGTGACCGGTGGAGATGATGCTTCACGTGGGCAGTATTGGTCGTACCGGGCAGATATCCTGAGGCGAATTGGCAGCGGGTCGAACACAGGCCTGTTAAAGAGTACTTAGGATACCCTGCGCTGACCACCGCCTGGTCACTTACGCTGACCTCCAGGGAGGGAGGAGGACGGAACTCCAGGAACAGAAGATCATCGAGGAAGGGCAGCGGCTGTTGGCACTTTCGGAGGACGAATCACAACGTTCCGGCACTACTCCCGCATCACAGCTGCAGGCTCACCCACTCCCCAAGTCCCCGGCCAAGCCTAAGGTATCACGCAATGGTGCAGACTTTGTGACCAACCTTCGAACCTTCTGGCAGCACCCTCGAGCTGTGCCTGGGAGTGACAAGCCGTGCTTACCAGAGTCCGTTTTTAGAGATGAGATGCAGCGGAGCCCCTCTTGAGGGATGCGATGCGGCGGAGCCCCTCTTGAGGGATGCGATGCGGTGGAGCTTCACTCGTGGGGATATCTCGTTATAATCAGGAGCCATCGCGATTTCATCTTGCTTCGGGGGAGGACACGCTTTTAGTGCGTCCTGGGAGGATGCTGTGCCAACCGTGCAGGGACCGCGCCCAGAAAGTGGGTTTCGCTCGGGCTTCCTGCAGCCGAAGCTTGTCCCTTCGGAGAAGAATGCCCAGAGCTCAAGTGACAAGAACTGTGACCCGGTGCCGGCAGATGCAGCCAGCGATGCCGCAGGTGTGATCTATCGTTGCGGGTCCTTGAGGGTCCTCGAGGGTCCTTGAGGGTCCTCGAGGGTCCTCGAGGGTTCACAGCGAGGGCGCATTGATAGCCGCGGAGCTGTGTTTAAGGTACATTTTTTGTGCAGGGATCCCTACAAGGCCGATGCAATACGCTCGTATGTTTGACTTGCTCCACGAGTGCGCATACTGCGAGGCTTTCACTGGCGGAGCCGCCTGCGCCACGTGTGAGGACCGAGGGCACCTGCCGGTGTGGCGCCATTTCATCGCCGCTTCCATTGACAGCGCCATGGATGGCCTGCAGGCGCTGCGGAGACCACGCAGGAGACTACAGTGCCCACAGAGACTGCCGCGGCAGAGCACGGCGCTAGGGAGCAAGACCCAGGAGGTGCACGCGTGGACGCAGCGGCACCTGCAGCAGTGGAGGAGCCCCGTGCACCAGGCATCAACATGTTCCGTCATCCGAAGCGCTCAGTGCCCCCCAGCGGCGTGCAAATCGAAGAGCTGGACGACGACACAGACGCGGTGCCAGAATTGAACCAGGTGCCGGCTTGAGACCGCACACCGCTAAGGGTCGTAGCCCTGGTGCTGTAAAGGCACAACTCATGGCGCATGGGCCTCTCGGAGGTGTACGTTTTCCCACTTGCCACCTGGCACTACCGTTGGCTGCAGTGCCCGTAGCGCATGCTTAGGCCTCGGTGGTGGGTCGCCGACGCCAGTGGCCTGTATTGTCGAGGATGTGCAAGAGCGCTTGCACCGAACGCCCCGTCAGCACCCTGCAGGGCCCGGTATGATGACGGGCTGTGGGATGTGAGATTGTGATTCCACTGACTTTGCCTGTTTGTGAGTGTGGGGGGATGCAGTACGGGCCAATACAACATCCTGGTGGCCCAAACAGCCAAACAGGGAGTCCAGGTGAGGAACGGCATATTGCTGGCACGGTGGCGCCAAGCTTAGGCGTCGGTGCAGTATCAGGAGGTGCAATCGAGTGTGTGCTGTGCTGGGGTTTGTGTTGAATCCGCAGAAGGATGAGGGGTGGGTTAAGAGGGGGGAGCGCAGACGCGCCTGAGAGATGCCAATTTGAGTAGTCAGTTTGCCGAGTGCAGGGTATGAGGAATATATGAGTTCAAGAGGAAATGTCGCGGAGGAGGTTGACAATAGTGATGAGGTCATACCTGCCCCTGTCCTGTTGTGCGGCACTCGGAGCTGAAGCAGGGAATCTAACTTCCACATGCGCATCCTTCCGTGAACCTCTTGCCACCATCCAACGCTCCCGCACTCACGCTTTGCAGCACTCCCGGATCCATCCAACGCTCCCCCACTCACGCTTTGTGGCACTCCCGGATCCATGCAACGCTCCCGCACTGGCGCTTTGTAGCACTCACGGATCCATCAACGCTCCCGCACTTGCGCTTTGTAGCACTCCCGGATCCATCCAACGCTCCCGCACTGGCGCTTTGTAGCACTCCCGGATCTATCCAACGCTCCCGCACTGGCGCTTTGTAGCACTCATGGATCCATCCACACCCTCATGCATCCATTGCTTCTGTGGCTCCGCTTTGTTTGACTCCTGCTTACATCCAATGCTCCTGCAGCCTCGCTTTGTGCAATATCAGCATGTATCCGATGCGCCCATGGCCTCGTGTTATGCGACCTCCGCGTGTATCCAAAGCTTCTACAATCTCGCTGTTTAAAGCTCCCACATCCATCCAATGCGCTTGCAGCTTCGTTCAGTTGAACTTCCGCACGCATCCAATGCTCCTGCAGCCTCACTCTGTGCGATCGCTTTTTCATAACACTCTTGCAGGCTCGATGCTGTCCTCTTGCAATCTCTGCTTGATGTGCTCTTGCATCCAACCACCGTTTCTGTACCATTCACATGTACCTTGACAGGCCCCAAACGGGAACGAATACCAATCCTATTTAGCCTGAGACCGATCCACCTGTAGGGGCATTCATAACTCGCAATTGTAACATGTATGCGGAAAGGACAGCGCCTGGCAAGACAGTGATAATGCACCGCTTGGGAAAAGGCCGAACATGGAAGCATCTGGAGTGAACCACATGGCATGAGTGCATGATACACTGTGTAATTTGTAGATGCAGTCCGGAGATGAGGAAAACGACATATTGAAATTTGGTATGGAGCGAATGATGAAGGTATGTGACAAATTCCGGTCCGAACTGTGTTCAAGCAACTGGTGCTAAATGGAGATCATAACCTTCTGGCGTGGTACTCGGGCACATGGACGGTGGGTGTGTTCAATGGGACGCTTGCCATTGAACAATCATGGATGCTTGATTGCCCATAGGGAATATTCCGGCTTCCAGATTCTTCCCGCGTCCTCCTTGTTTGTTGCAGTACATAGATGGTTTGTACTTTAAGCGGTTGTTATGCATGTGGTGAAGGCATGGTAGCCTTGATCTGCTGTAACACGTTGCTCCAATATATGTGTTACAGGAAAGGGCTTCGAAGCACTGCATCGAAGAGGAGCCCTTGGAACGTAAAATTCTAAGGATGGGACATATGAAGAGTGGAGCAGATCCGACGCTATTTCTTGCGAGTAACGAGACACAAGCGAGGTTAAGCGGTCGCCCAGCCTCTGCGCCACTTACCAAAGAGGACATGGATGAAGAGGTCGATTTCCCCAGACTTTCCAAAGGTAGACAAGGAAGCTACAAAGATGTGCCTAGGGAGAAACGGCCTTGGATCTGGACGTTAGAACGGGGTCTGCACAAGAGCTGTGATTATGATGATTAAGCATTTGAACAATGGTTATGTTTGGAATCATAGGTCTGTATCACTGCAGATTGAGACTTGATAGTCTCTGCGCCATCAGTGATTGAAGATAGGTTATGATTAGTTACCCACATTTTTCATGATAGAGAAATAACAATTTTGAAGGTTTCCGGATGTAAGTCGCAAATTCAATCGCCATGGATTTATCGGTCGAATATTCAGCAAATCAACCATTGAGGGAGTTGAAATCTGATATTCCAAAGGAGAAAGATCGATGGCAAAAACAATGAGCACGGCAGGAACTCCTCTCAAA
This sequence comes from Cymbomonas tetramitiformis, assembly GCA_001247695.2. Taxonomy (NCBI): domain Eukaryota; kingdom Viridiplantae; phylum Chlorophyta; class Pyramimonadophyceae; order Pyramimonadales; family Pyramimonadaceae; genus Cymbomonas; species Cymbomonas tetramitiformis. The sequence continues at coordinate 35,026 of LGRX02027567.1, read as the reverse complement.
GGTGGGTGAAGTACAAGCGAAACCCCACTATGTCCCTACGCCCCAAACAATGCTCTGCTGAGAAAATTAGCATGTCCGTGTGGGAAAGGAGAATATCTGTTGAGATGTCACAATTTCAGCATTGATGTGTGGCTCGGCTTGGATCGACCAGTAAATTTGGCAGATATGCTTTTGGCGTAAATTCAGACGACCCCCAAATACGCAAGTTACTGGTAAACCACAGTGCCGGTAACTACGGCAACGTATCTGCTGATATGATGGGCGCCGATAGCGATAGTATAGACCAAGCAGGGCGTGTGCGTGCATACCGTTGCCTATACCTGATGTTCAGATTATGAGGTCAGAGAAGCCTGAGTTATGCTATGGCATACCCTGTCATATGAGGTCAGAGTAGCCTGAGTTATGCTATGGCATGCCCTGTCATATATAATAATGCTTAGTAATGTATTGCTGTGACGTCTGTCTGAATATTGACGGATCATAAATGCTTTTGCTACTGCTTAATGCAGGAGTCCTCTAATTTGGATATTCTGATAACTTGATAATCATTATTTCATGAATCGATGTACGTAGCATCCAGAAAAAAATCGTTTTTTGAGATTTGTTTGTTACCACTGAAAGAACTTTAACACCCTTTGGCTATGCTTTATGCAAGACTCCTCAAAGTTTTTGATATTATGGATACTATTGCATATAATTAACAACTAGCAATAAGCAAACAAGCAGTCAATACTTACATTTGACTATGTTATTTACGTACAGGCATTTTCAACTTATTAGTTTGATTTCTAAACAGCTAAGCCTACACGCATCCTATGAACTACGCAGGCCAGGCTACAAGTGCCTTTAAGCATCATATGAACTACACAGGCCAGGCTACAACTATCGGTTGTTTCATGTACATACGAATATTAAAAGCTCTTCAAAGAGGCATCACACTACCTGCACGCACAGTCAAGCCATTCTCATTATGGTGGAGATACGCGCAACTGCAATTTCAAGCGACAAGCAGACTGGAACGAGCACGGTTTCGCTAAAAAAACACATTACAGCAAACTCTATGCCATAACACGGTCTGTAAAGACCGGGGACAGTTCCCGCCGGGGACAGTCCCCAGTTGCGCTGCTATCATTCGAAAAAACGTTCATTCAAACCGTGCAGAAAACAGGCACGAACGCAACTCTGAGTGGCAAAAGATCCCGCAAGGATGAGTCCTACGTACAATTCGAAGAACTTAAAATGTACTGCTGGAGCCGCCGTAGATGCGTCAACACGGCCAGGGGAACATAAAAAACAATCCTAAGCGAATGAGAACGCCGAGTGAACAAACGTGGATGTAAAAAAACAAGCACATTCAGCACGAACGCAACTCTGAGCGGCGGCAAAAGATCCCTCGAGGATGAGTCCTCGATCGCGCTGCTACTCAGCCAAAGCCGCAAACAACGAGATGTGTGGAAAGGGCGCTTTAAAACATGCGGCCAGTTGCGAAAAAGCCGCCATCCTGCGTACAATTCGAAGAACTCAAAACGTACCGCTGGAGCCGCTGCAGAAGAAGAATGTAGACAATGAAACGTGCTTGTTGACGAGAACGTGGGAGCAACAAAAAACAAGAAACGCGTTTGACCAACAATGCCAAAATGCCGGAAGTAATGAATGCAGGGAAGTACCGTGCTTACGTACATTATTGATTTCAAAACTTAAAATAGGCGTCACCAAAGTCTTTGGAAAGTCTTGTTTATGGACCCAACATTATTAATTATATAAATTTTTTTAAATATATTTCTTGTTGAGATGTTGCCAAAATGAATTATTTTAAAAAGAAAATCGTGTCTGTTTGTTGAATGCTCTACAGTTGACCTGGTGGGAATACTATGCATACTGTTTGTTTGTCGATAACCGCCTAAAACCAGGCACCGTATTATTTAATCACTGTCACATGCTATTGTAAGAGGGTCTGTTAACGAATTGTGCAATCGGCGTACGGTAGGCGTACACTTTCTATGGTTGTCATGTGTACGGTATGCGTGTGAGGGAAGAACGAAACTGCGGTAGGTATCGTATATTGTGCTCTATACGAACGCGGTTGTAAAAAGCGATACCAGCCTTTGCTCCGCTGTTAATTTCCTGTTCGTACTGGGACCGCCTCACCACGCAGTCGTGGGCCAGGGTTGCTCGAAGCTGCAGAAACGCCCGCCTTAACCCCGAAGCTAAACAGCGTGCTTTGTTTGCACCTATCGAGCTTGCGACAGTGGGCGACGATTTCCCCGAGAGTGGTATTGCCACATCTGCACTTCGCAGGGCACAGTTTGCATAGAACGCAGAGGGCATCATGACGGGGGTCACGCGAAACATCAATATCCATATAGTGGACCAGGTCCTCATCTCCGTCAGACATGTTTCTGGCTTTCCCCCCCGGTTGTTTGTCGCTCAGACACGCAGTCGGCGAGATGAAATTAATTGGGAGTTCGTCCGGTTGTTCGTCGTTGTCAACGAAGCTCGGCAACGAAACATGTTGCATTATTTGAATATTGCTCATTTGATTCTTGTTGAAGATTCGCGGAATCGGATTGTTTGATTTCGAAACCTTATTTTCTTTTGCATCGGGATCCAAACCGTGCGAATTCTTTGATTTCCTTGTTTTCTTTAGATACATCGATCTGGGCGCCGTCGGATTCTTTCTTTTAAAATCAACAATGTACGTACGGCATTACTATCTGTGTAATAGTGCCGCCAAAATCAGCTGCTGCTGCTGATGCGAGAAGTTTGAGAAATGAAGGTAAGCAGCGAGGCTTGCTGTTGATATTTAAAAATCATGGTCGAGTTGCGTTTGAAAGTTCTCGTCGAGTGAGCGCACGCTACGTATATCGGCCAATCATATGCCAACACAACGCAACAGCGCGGCGCACACCCGGAGACTGGACCCGCAAATCGGGATCTGTCGAATCGCGATTCTTTGTCCTCATACGATAGCGACACTCGCTCGACTGCGACACAAAATGTTCATCGTCACGTGACAGGACTGCAACGACTATTACATGCCACACAGACTAGAAGTCATCACTCGCCGTAATTACTGGTACGAAAATAATATATGATATCAAATATTCATTCCAAAAACGGGCATAAAGCGCGCACAAATTCAAGTTACATCAAACTCAATATATCCAAACATAATATTCACTTTCCCAGAACATTTTTTGAAAGATATCCCCAAATTTTGGGTCGTGTCCCTTTATGGCGGGGGGCTCCACTTAATAAATCCTTGATAAATCATTCATTAATCATAAACATTTAACGACATTGGCGAATAATGATATCTCGGATAAAGTGGGTAGGAATACGATAAATCATCGATCGTCAAATTAGCCGCAACGGCATGATCCTTATTCGATTCTAGGCTCGAGATTCCCAAACTAGCCCATTTCAGATGTGTAGGGAAGAAGGGTACAATCTTCCCCCCGCCGGGTATTTCCAGATTTTTCTTCGATTTTTTTTCTCAAGTGAGTCGCGAGTCGCGAGTTCTCGATCGCCTGTCTATCGTCCCTGACCATCAGAGCAATAGTACCGTATATCTGTGAGTTTCCCGATGGTCCGGAGAACAAGTCCCAATGTTTATTATTATTTCGCCATGTTTGCGTCGAAAAATGATTTTAAAAGATATTGTACATCTTAAGTCTCCCCGATATTTTGATTGGTGTGATTTTTCTCCCCATGTCATATGTTGTACGAGGTCATGCATAGGTCCCATGCCATCTGAATTTTTAGCAACATAATATGATTAAGTTCAAGTCTTAGAAATTCGAAGCATATTTGAACTATTCAAAAATTTCTTCAGAATGCCACGCGGATGATCCAAGATCCACGTGATCTCGTCCGTCCATTCCGCGACTAAGACGAGGCTGATTTCACACCCAGAGTACATATGTCCCTTCCGCGCGGTAGTTAAATACCGAGTGCTCCCTAAGTGTGTTCAACACATACAAGGACATGCCCCTATATGGGCCCTTTTACCCTACTCAGTGCACAACACCTATACTGGACTCCCACTCATCTCATGTCCTCATCCTATGGAGTACACACTAGTCGATTGTACTCTACCTCATGGTGTAGTCCCGCACTATTGCCTGCGCACAGCATCTAGGAGTAGGCATATGAGCTGATTTTACAGTATGTGTACAAGACGCAGCGGTGCCGCCAGCACTCATGTGCGTGTGTGTCTTCCGTTGAACGATTGCTCGATCAGTGTTGGTCCACAATTCTAATCTGGTAGATATACATAAGGAGCTTCACACAATCGGGGGATGCAAAGTTTGTACTTGTACATGTGTATACAATTGAAGTCCTCCATGTTGCAAATTGAATTTGTCTGCAATGCGAATGGTTGACACCAACAAGCATGACCATGCTGTCACCCTCAAATATTAGGTACAAAATTCTTATGCACCAAATTTTTATTCTATACTGTGGTTGAGTTGCATTCGAGCAAACAAGCAGATCCAAAGGTTCTCGCCGACACGTTCACACGATGGAATTTCGCAATACGTCGATGTGGTAGTCTATTGGTCTGGCATACTTCGGGGGCTCTACATGAAATAATAGCAAGCCCACTATTGACAGAAGAACCCCCATGCACATTGCAATCATCTGTGAAGTGCACAGACCAAGAACACAATTAGAAATAATCGAGGCGTGTACTGGAGAAAATGCTTGAAGCCTGTAAAGGTAAAAAAACCTTCTGCTAAACGATTCGGACCCCAACTGTCCGTTTGCAAGCAGGTCAAGTTGAGGTCCTCTACCACGCAATAGTTCCCCGACAGATTGAAAATACGCTCTGTCTCAGAAACCCTGCCTCCGACTCATAGGTTTTGTGTTGAGCGCAACAGAATCCTCTTCTAGCATACACATGAGTGCGAGGAGACGCTTGTGCAGGTTTACATAGGATGGAATGGTGGACCTCACCATCAATGCTCGACCTATCACAGATGAATCTTTTTCCTGTGAGGGAGAGAACACGGCACGGTCAGTTGCTACAAGACGGCCAGGGCCGGTGTGAAACCTGTGAACCACACCCAGCTTGCGCTTGTAATCTCGCCTTCTCTTGATTCATAAGAAAAAATGGCGAAATCTTTTCCTGACGCTTTAAGGTGTTCGTATTCCTCCTTACTCGATCGGATCAAGGCAGCCTTGACCTTACACAAGAACGCGGTTCTTTGGTTCTTTCGACCCTGCTGGTTGGGGCGTTGCGTTGAGTTCCTGGGTTGAAACTGCATTGACGTGGAAGTGTGTACGACGACTCAAAGGGTCTAAACCTGCGCATAACTGGTCTGTAAGAAGCGCAAAGCGTTGTTACTTCAGTGCAAGGCCGGGAAAAGCTCAAGCCCAACACTGTGCGTTCCACCACTCGGAGACAATGTTTCGCCTGGACGGTCGGGACAAGCAGCTTGTAACAGCACACAGGATGAGACAAGTACTGATTGGTGCAGCGCCTGCTGGTTGTTGTCCAAAGATCTGCACGGCGCTTATAAACATGCTGTTCACCCGAAGAGGTGCGCTAGCTTAGAATTATGGCCTGAAGTGAGCGACGATAACGTACCCCGGTATCAACGGTTTCTTCGTCATCTTCACGTGGAGAGGACACTAGAATGGCAAACAGAAACACCCAAAAAATCGTGGAAGCTAGACACACTTGGCTGCAAAAGCAAGGAACACGAGCGGCATAAGTAACTTGAGAGTGGGAGAGGAACTGTAAAATAGTTTGCTGATGGTCCAAGGTCCAGAACTCAGCAAGAAACAATCCAATGCCTACGCAACTCGTTGCGCCGATCGGAAAGAAACAGTAGTTGCCCGTGCGATGACACCCCATAGCTCGACGCCAACTTTACAACACCGTGTAGTAACAGCTGTTAGAAACTGCATCACAACCTTCAATTTTGCAGAACCAGAACAGGTTAGTGATTCCGCTGCTAAGTGGGTCTGAAATACCTTCCGTTCCTTGACTTAAGCCCCAAGAGGCATACCACAATGCATAGTACCCTGAAGCAAACACCGACGCGGTTGAAGATTCCGGCTTCAGTTCCTTGCTTCCGAAAGCCAAAGGTACAATGGACAAGCCCTGAGTCGAGTCTCGAGATACACACGAAGTCTAAAAGGCACTTAATAATGTTGAAAGCAATGGGAAAGTATGCAAGCTGGGACTATATGTGTATACACGACAGTAGGCAAATCATCTCCTGACATCAACCTATCTATTTGGGCTGCATATAGCGAAGACAGCAAAGGAATCAGAGCAGTGACAGCCAAGAGCACGACAGCTAGAAATATACCCGAAAAACGCGAGTACAAAAACACCTTCTCCAACACCGAAGACGCGAGCCATGCTCGCGCCTTGGAGTGATGCGAAAGCTTTCGGCTGATATGTCCGCGCCGTGCGCCAACAAGGTAAAACTGCCGAGTCTCGTCACGACTACGTGTCCGCTCACTTGGATCGAGAAATGTGACGGTGAAGAGGATAATTGCCTCAATGATTTGTTCATATGTCGGATTCGCGGTACTTTATCTGAAACCCACAGTTTTTAAACAGAAGTGAAGTACTTTTTTCAGACTTTGGTACTCTTGAACTCTCACCAGACAGCAAACCTGAAACAGCATGAGCATCTCCAACCGAACGATACCCATACCGATACGCGATACCTTGCGTTGGGCCGAGCCGAGGCAAGCGAAGGTAGGGGTTGGGGAGAGGTTGGGGTTACGGGTTTCCGCTCACGACTGCGACTCCTCACCCCCCCCCCTTGAGCCAGCCTTGAGCCCCCCATATGATATCGGATACCGTATGGCATTTCCAATTCTCACTGACAGGAGTGTCCCTACTCTTGTCCCCAGAGCTTAGGGACGAAAATATGCATTTAGGGTTTGTAACACTCTGGGATCTATTTTTCCGAGCCTCTTCGATCAATTGTAACGTCGACCCTCGCCGCGTGTCGAAGGCCGCGCGACGGCCGCGCTCGTCGGACGAGAAACTTCACGTAGACGAGACCGCTGCTTTATCATGGGGGAATAGACTTTTCCCCCACTGTATGGGGGGGTCTGGTCCCTCCTAGTTTCACCCCTCGCCTTGCGGAGTGCCATGTCACTCTGTCATCCTGCCTCCGCTCCGACCAACCGTCCGCGACATAAGTTGTTACGACAATACGGTACCCCGCTGAAATTAATTTACAGTCAGCGATTCCGGCCATACAGTCAGTGATTCCGACCAATGATGTCCGTAAATGACTCCACGCGATATTTTGGACATCTCAATCGGCATTTCGAATTGTGGACGAGAATCGATTCAGGACTGACGTAAGCACACGCTGCAATGCTTGTGTCGAAAGGCATCGTTGGAATCGTGAAATCGAACATTAGATTCGATTCAGAGGTGAATGCATTTACGTTTAAATTAGAACATTTTAAAATTGGATCTACAAAAATAGGACAATTACATCCACGTGTAAGATACATCTTGATTTATAGACAGCACTTAGAAAATTTTCCACGACATCCATCACGACAGTCCCGAAAACTATGATGCCATCAGCAGATCGGAGTTCGGGGTGGCCCGAACCTGATACCATTAGATGAGAGCCTATTCAATCCGTCGGTCATATATTTTTCTCTTAAGAAAATGAATTAATGCGACGTCAGCTGAGATATTTGTTGGTGACCGGTTTCTTGCGTTCCAAATGGTGGTACAGATTGCGATGTCCATCGGTGCATCCACGTCGGATCCTGATGGAATTTGAGATAGAATCATTGCAATTGACCAATCATTTTGCGTGCACTTGATGCTATAGTTCGTAGAATGTCCCCCAGCTCATATTTGCCACCACTTTCGTGCAAGTGTCTTCTTGCCTTTGCGTGCAGGTGTTTCTGTTTGCCTAGGTTGACAGGCGGATTATTAGCCTTGCCATTGTTTAACCGTGTCTTTGTTATGTCGCTGATTTGGGGAGTCATGCCAGGATGTCTCTGTTTCCTGCTCCTTCGAGCAAACAACGTCCGAAACCACACAAAGCGCCATACACTTCGCCATTTCGCAGCCTGTAGGTGTCTTCTTTCTCCTTTTATTTCGATTCTTTACTGTTCTTTTCCTGAAATTTAAACGGGCCAATTGATTCGCGCTCGGCACGCGCAACGCCCTGACTGAAGCTGGAAAAGACTGCTTTCCTTCCAGGCAGGAACTCAAAAAAGAGCGCTGGAAATGGCTTCCAAAGATATCAGTTAAAGTCTGAGTAAAGAGGCCACAGGCCAACCAGCATCGAGAGAGTGTGCGTGAGAAGTCTAGCCCACCTTGTAATATGCAGGGTGCTGCGCTCACGCACGAGTGATGCCACGGAAATTTTTAAAACTTCTGTCAACACGAAGTTCAAATTCTTCGGGCGCCAGGGACGACGGAAGGAAGGTTCACGCTACGATTTCCACCTAATTGATCTCAGGGTTCGCAATTTATCATTTTTATCTTATTTGTAATCGTCATTTTTCTACATCTCTCCTGAACAATGCCACCTCATCGAAAAGCTATCTTCCGTTATACCAAAGATCTTTCCATCGAAATTGCATATTCCTCGGCGGGCCAATCGGGTTGGCCGAGAGATATATCATATAAATGATAATACTGGTCTCTCGAGGCCCCCAAGAGAAAAACCTTTTGTATAATAATTCAGTATATGATATATGTTGCCACGTGCAACTTCGAGAAGCATTATGAAAATTTCGGAGACGAGGAGCGGGAGGCCTGAAGATTTCGTGCAGCTCACTGTACGCTGCCATGTCAAACTGGTGTGGAAGGCGATATGGTGCACGTCACATGGTAAATGCTCCGAATATACCTTAAGGGCCAATAAAGAATTTCAGCGGGGTTCCGTTTTGTCGAAGCGTCTTATGTACCTAAAAACCTTCGCATATGTTATTTTTGACGGGGAGCCCAATCTTGCCCCCCCCACCCCCCACTGTAAGGGGGGGGCACAGTGGGTCTCCTGTCTGTCACCCCTCAGCCCGAGGTGTCACCAGTGTTCGTTGTCACGGTTGTCAGTGTGCTATAAAACACTCACCTAAGTCGTATTTTATATCATCTTAGTATCCGAGAGCACCTGCCCCTGCGAGACTGTTCCGCTCCTCAGCGCCCGACATATATATATCCTTATATATATATATTTCTCACTTCTTGTCAGGTTATCGGCCACCACTTGTGGGTGTTCGTTGATTACTTTTGATCCTTGGAGGGCAAGCCGAAACTCCTCGAAATCACAACCGCCGCAACCGACGGCAGCTGTTTAAGCCTCACGACAGCAACTACATCCCGCACCCCGGCCACCGTTGAAGATCGCGGCCGCGTCCAAATTTTATCACCAAGCCGTAGGCGATTTGGGCTACAGTTGTGCCCTGTTGTTTTTACGCATTTAATCACAACCGCCGCAACCGACGGCAGCTGTTTAAGCCTCACGACAGCAACCACATCCCGACCCCGGCCACCGTTGAAGATCGCGGCCACGTCCAAATTATATCATCCAACCGTAAGCAAATTGGGCTACAATTGTGCCCTGCCGCTTTTACGCATTTCCGACCATTCCCAACTACGTGCCCTACACTCTGGACAACAGCGCCCGAACTGTGGCAAAACTGGCTTACCGCACGTTATTTTTGACCTTACCGCCGTTTTCCTCGTCGAATTTCACCCCGATTTGGCTTTTACATCGCCCGATTTGGTTAATTTTACGAAGAGTTACGTTTTAGAACCGCACCCAAACGCGCCCTCGCCTTTCTGGACAGCAGCACCGCTCCTGCAGGACGACTGGCTTGCCGCACGACTTGTTTGACGTCACCGGCGTCTTCCTCGTCAAAATCTGCTCCAATTTGGCTCATCCATCGCTGGATTTGGTTCGTTTTTCAGAAAGTTATGTCTTCGCTTGGGAACCCCAACTTCGCGTTCGCGGAATTCTCCAGCCAGCGGTCAGCCACCATGTCCGCTGACCGCCAGAATGCGCGAATGCCCACTGTTCATTCGGCGTTGGCATCTTTTCGAGTCCATCGACGGCATCCTGCACCTGGCTATGGTCTGGTGGTGTCTGGTGGTGCTTATGCACCAGAGACCAACATCGAGTCTATCGCCTTCGCCAATGACGACGACTCTGAGCACGACGGGTTGCGTCCGCAGCATCCTCCGCTCTCCGCTCCACCCTTCGTGCCCCTTGGCCACTGTGTGGTGGTGTGCGGTGGTGTTACAACACCAATCCCACCGATTCTCCCCTCTGCTTGCGCGCTCATTGGCGGCAGAGTGGGGGCACGCCGCATTTTTCACCTTCTATCCCCCTGCCCCCTCTTCGTTGACGCATCCGCTCTGTTGGTGCCAGGCCGCTTTTGGCTCTGGCATCGCACCGGCGTTGGTTGAACGTTGTAGGGGTGAGTATTGCCTCACTGGCGCTTCACGCATGCGATCGAGGGTGACGCCGCCCCCAGCAAAATTCCAACAGCACAACTCAGCAAGGACCCTTCTCCATGCCTGCACGGTTTGTGATGATCCTCGAGGGGACTGAGTTCTTTAGATTGACCTAGCAGCAGGCTTTTGGACATCTTGGGATGGCACATGCCGGATTGCTCGAGCCTGTTTGGCTCCTAGACCCTGCAGTGCACCTGCCTCTTTGCCTGGTGACACCTCAACCCCACGGGGTGAGGTGGTGTCACGGGGAGCCCAATCTTGCCCCCCCCACTGTAAGGGGGGGGGCACAGTGGGTCTCCTGCCTGTCACCCCTCAGCCCGAGGTGTCACCAGTGTTCGTTGTCACGGTTGTCAGTGTGCTATAAAACACTCACCTAAGTATTTTATATCATCTTAGTATCCGAGAGCACCTGCCCCTGCGAGACTGTTCCGCTCCTCAGCGCCCGACATATATATATTCTTATATATATATTTCTCACTTCTTGTCAATTTTATGTATCTTAGACCACTTCCGCGAGTTTCTTGCCCCCACTTGCCTTTACGTATAAAAAAAAAATATATATATATATATATATATATATATATACCTTATATATATATACATTCACCGACACGGGAGCGTTTCTGTTTTCCCATCACGCCATCAGGTTACGGGCCTTTACCACTTTTGTGGTGGCATTTTCTTTCGGACGCCTAATTTCTGTCTCGCCGAACGCACCGGCTACCGAGAGTCTCGCCGAACTTCACCGGCTACCATTACCGACCCATTACCGATTACCAACACCGCAGTCTCGTCGCCGAACTACACCGACTACCGCTCCGACATAATTACCGAGCTGCCGCTTTACCGCTCCGGTATCGCCGACCAACATGCCGCTCTACCAATTGACCTTTGAAGCTCTGATCGACTGCGGCCTTTCTGCAGCAAAACTGGCTTCCCGCACGACGTTTTTTGACCTCACCGACGTTGTCCCCGCAACATTCTATCCCAAATTGACCTTTGCATCGTCTGTTTTGGTTAAATTTACAGAAACTTGCGTTATCACATCCAACTCGTCAAACTCTTTGGGTTTCAGAATTGAACAGTTGCGCAGTGCATGGCTTCAGCACGCCAGTGTGCGCGCATGGCCGCAGTTCAGTCTGCACTGGCACTACTTCGACATCGACATAAAATTCCAGCTAGCTATGATCTTGTGCTAGGGTAAGTCACGAGACAGTATGATGGCGCGTCAGAGCTACGAGTGACGGGTACGATGACAGTCATCAGTGACAGGCATTTATGTGACCAGATGACAAGGGGGTCTGACAGAAATGACTGACAGAAATACCTGACCCGAAAGTGAGTTTTGGTGGGAAAACCAGCAGTCAGAGAAATTGGAGGGAAAGCTGGTATGGCCTCCAATATTGCCAAGTCAGCACAGTTATAATTATTCAGAGTGATATGGAGTGGCTCGGAATACAGTGATGATATAACTGGGCTAGTCGGCAGATTCTATGATGTGACTGTTCGAGTTCTCATGAAGTCGATGGGACCTGACAGGAGTCGACATCGAGTGATGTTCGAAAGTTCGAGATCGGAAACCATGGCATAAAGCAGCCGAGCAGGCTGAATGAAACAGTTTTGAATTTGTTACTGAACAGCCACACCTGGCTGTTGTAACTCCGACATTTAAGAAAGATCCGATTCACATATATGTATCTTGCTTACAGCCATACATATCTCTTGCAGGCTTGAACTAGGTTCCCTGTATTGTTAAGTAGACTTAGAAGCTCTTAGAGAGCACCCCCGAACAACTGGTATCAGCGTGGTTGCGTTAGACGCGACCTGTTAGTGCCGACTGAACTTCGGCTGTACAATTATCGGCACACGACTTCTCCGCGAGGCCTTTCCGCGGGTTCCCACGAAAATTCTGAAAACGACGACGTAAAACACGCTTAATTGCGTCCGCCTTTCGTCAGGGCTGCGAATTTCGACGGAAAATATATCATATACTGTTCCTGAATGCATATACCACACGTTCAAGTGTGATGTAATTCGTCTTTGCAGGTACCTTTCCGCGGGATCTGCCTTTCGTTCAACCGAAATCGGCGTCAATCGGCAAAAATTTATCGCCCGTACTGTGTGAGTTCACTGCCGTTTACGTGCGTTCACTCACAGCGCAATCATGGACTTTCAGCATGGAATTCCGTCGCACACGGCTGTAGCGGCTTCCACGGAGCAATCGCAGTTTCTTTCGGCAGCGAATTACTCTGAATCGCTCGACCCGAGAATTGTTTCGCACGTCTTTCCGCAATCGGCTGCGCACACACAACCTGGACTCTCGTACGTTGGCTCAACGCAACAGCTGGATGTAAATTCTGCGTACGGATTTTTGCACGAACTGCCGCAGCGTAATTTTATGACGGCGCCGCCGCAATTTCAGCGGAATTCGTACGATTTTTCCGGCCCCCACAGTGGGTATGACGAGCGCAGCTCTAACGGTAGCCCAATTATGACAACGCCAGCCGGTCAATTTTGGCAGCCGCAGCCCCGTGATGATTTAGCTCACCAGAGGAATTTTCAACAGCAAATTTTTCTGCAGCAACAGCAGTACGGTCAGCAGCACCAACTGCCACCACGTGCCTTGTGGCCGCATACCACTCCGTTGCCAGCGGCTGCGTACGGCGTACCAATGGGGTACCCTTCTCCGGGTATGCTGTCTCCCCCGGTGCCGAATCTGTCAGTGCCTGAGCTCTCACCGTACCCCACGGCGTCCGTGGCACCGAATTTAGCCCTGTCCTATCCTGTTCCAGTGACGGAAGCAGCCGTTCAGCTACCACCTGCTGTGACACCTTTAGTGCACGTTGCCAGCGCAGGAATTACCCCCTCGGCAGGGGGGGGGGAAGTGGTGCAAGTACCAGTGAGTCCAGTACCACTGAGTACATTGCCCTGTGAGCCAGTAGGGGTTATTCCGGCACTGGAGACCCCTGTTCATACCCCTATTTTCACTCCGATTGCCACTAAGCTGCAGGACTTAGAACGGATGAACATGGCAGCACTGGCAGCACAATCCGTTTCTGCGACCTCCTGCCCGAAAGCGGGGAACCGAGCTTCCATATCGACCCTTTCCGCCGGAGGCTCTGGCAAAATTCCAACGTCATCGGTGACTGGAGGTGCCACTGTTGTCACTTGCCCAATGGTGGGGGATAGGGTCCCCACGTCGACCCTTCCCGCCGGAGGCTCTGGCCAAATTTCAACGTCATCGGTGTCTGGAAGTGCCACTGTTGTTACTTGCCCAATGGTGGGGGATAGGGTCCCCACGTCGACCCTTTCCGCCGGAGGCTCTGGCCAAATTTCAACGTCATCGGTGTCTGGAGATACGGCTATTACAACGTCATCGGTGTCTGGAGATACGGCTGTTATAACGTCATCGGTGTCTGGAGATACGGCTGTCGCAACGTCATCGGTGTCTGGAGATATGGTCGTTACAACGTCATCGGTGTCTGAAGGTACGGCTGTTACAACGCCATCGGTGTCTGGAGTTACGGCTGTTACCGACACACGAACTGGCTCGACGACGACGCTGGAAGGACTGGCTGTAACCAGCGAGGGGCGCGCTGAACGAACCAGGAAGAGACCAGAACGTACTGAGCTTCTGATCCAGCGCAGCAGAGCTGTTGTCAGCCAGACTGCGACTGGTCAAGCGTCCTCTAGCTCGGCTGTCTCGGCATCCTCACCTTCAATGCCGGGACAGTCAGCAAACGCTGCTTTAGCAGCCAAGGCAGGTGTGACCCCAGTCGCCCAAGCAGGCGCAGTTCCAGCGATTCGCGATCAGAATCCCTCCCCTGTCCTGAGCGCCGGAGGCTCTGGCGAGAACCTGACTCAGCCAGCATCAGCCTTGCAACACGCGGACTTTGTATTGCCTGACCCCTATGTCTCTGCAGAGGACTTTCCAGCACTACCCCTTCCAGCGACACCGCGCCCAGCGATGGAAGCCAGAGGGGAATTGGCCAGCCGGGAATTGGTGGCTGCCCTGGAGAGAGTTGGACCGCAGCTGAAGGAAGGAGCACGGTCTGTCAGAGCTTTGAGAGAATCAGCCCGCCTCCAAGCATCAGAGCTTCCAGCTCAGCCAGCTCGGCAGGCTCAGCCAGTTGGGCAACCCTCAGTTCCTCAGGGGGACAGGCAGAGATCGCCAGACCGAAGGAAGGATTTCCGGTCGCCAGAGCAAATAGCTCTGGACCGTGCGTACAGCAAGTGCGGGAAGGACCGGAAGGTCCGGGTGATCAGATGGATAGAGGGAACCAGCACTGCGTGGAGCGACCACAGTGGGGACAGCGCGGAATCGCAGGCTTCAGCCCCCGTGAGGTTGCAGATAGTTGCTCTGTCAGCTGAGGAAAAGAAGACCCTCACGCAATGGTTCTATAATGAACCACGCACCCGGAGCGGGAAGATCATTTGGCATCCGGCCTCCCCGCAGGAGTTGGCTGTGCTACAGGCCGGAGTGACAGAAAGGGAATACAGGCGTGCCCTTAAACACGGGACTTTGCTACACCAGGAAGGGCTGCCAAGGAAACTCTTCGCAGGAGTGAACTTTGGCAGAGCACGTGTTAAGGAAAGAGGAGCGACCCCCACCCGCAACACCTTCTCAGCTCTCTCGGATCGCTTCACAGCACTCTCAGCGGCTCCAGCAGAGGCCCAGAGGCAACCATCCGTGCCGCAGTGGGAAGAAATACCCAGATGCGGATTGGCATATCCCCCGGGCTTCTCACCAATTCCTCGTTTCCCTCCCAGCAGCGACAGCAGTGGGCCCAGTGACTCCAGCGATTCTACAGTTTCCCCGGAGCGAGGCAGCCGCGGCAGCAGCAGGCGTAGAGGCAGAGGTAGCAGCAGCGGCAGCAGCAGGCGGCAACGGAGGCGGAAGAAGCGGTTAGCCAAGAAGAGGGCAGTCAAGGCAGCAAAAGGGAAGGCTGTAGATGAGGAGCCTGCCTCTCGAGTATCAGCTCTGGAGCCTGAGCTGACAGAAGGGATGGCTGTCAGAACTTTGTTCAAAGACAAGGCTCTGCGGGACCAGGCTTTTGAGTGCCTCCCAGAAGAGCGCCAGAAGGCCGTCGCTCTGGCAGCAGCTCGAGGTGAAGTGGTGAGTTGGGAAGAGGAGGGCTGGGAAGCCTTGATAGCAACCCAGAGGGAGGTTCTGAAGGGAAAGGAGGCCATCTGCGCAGTAGTCCCTTCACCCGAAGAGTCGGAGTGGGTCTGGTACGACTGGACTAAGGCTCGGCATCCCTCACTGAGTCCCGACGAGGCGTGGCGTTTAGCCATAACCACCCGATCTGAGTCCGGAGGATCCCCGTCCAAGTCTGGCAATGATGAAGCATCAGGCTCAGCGTCATCGGCTAAGGCAGCCCCACCAAGCCACGAAGCCCTGGAAGAGTGGAGAGACCCACTGGTACCCATCACTGTAGAACAGGGTATCAGGGACTACGTGAGGCGCCACGATGCTGATGCTCAGACAGCCGTGGCCATAGCCAAACAGTACTCCACTCTAGCGATTAGCTATGGACACGCTCAGAACCACAGAGCTCGGGAGTCACTGATCAGCCCGGTGATGCAGCTGGTAGGACCCAGACGGGATCAGGCTGTTCAGAGCGGCACGGATTGCAGCAGATGCGGTAGAAAGTTGTTGTCACCAGCTGGAGGGGTTAAGGTCGCCTCTGGGTTAGTATGGGACGTCATGCTGGGACCCAACAGAACGTGTGAGCAAGTTCCACTCTGTCAGAATTGTACTCAGCCGCCCTGGTCTGGTGCATTGGCCCAACTGCCCAACATTCCAACTCCCAGTGTCACTTTACCACAGTCACAACCCCCTCGACAGTCCCAGCCTCCACCTCCACCAGAGGAACCTGAAGAAGAACCTCCGAACTGTCCACCGCCCCGAAGACCAGTCGAGCAGGAGCAGACAGAGAGGGATCAACAGCGGGCAGACTATACCAAGCTGAAGGAGTTGGAAGGTGAGGACAGATTGTTGCTTTCTCTACGGAAACTACGGGACCGCATCACCACGTACACATGCCCTACGGATAGCCCCAGCGGGGACAGACCATCTGGACATCTGTTAACTCCCCTGAAGAAGTTCATGAGAGAACTGCAAGATCACTTCAAGGAGGCACTGGTGAAGAGGGCGTTGACGAAGAAGAAGTCCTGCGACGATGGAGATCAGGAAGGGGCCACCATCACCACCGTGCCAGAAGAACTACGACTGATCATCAGGGACCGGGTGGAGGGGTCAGCGCAAGGAGTTCTAACTCAGAAAGTGTTGGCCAACCAGATGCAGAGTCCGGACGACTTAGTGGCCACGCTTGCGCGAGCGTGTGTTACTGACGCTCACCTGAGTATCTTACCCAATATGCTGTCGCGAGCTCGTCAAGCCTCTGGCAAGAACGCTGGAAGAAACGCCGCCACCTTCCATCACTCTCTCATGGAGTCCTTCGACATGTTGGAAATGCTGCATAACCATGGAGTGACGGGACCAGTAAGTAGAGCGGCACTACCGGGTATATTCCTAAGTGGACTAACACCAGAACTGCATGCCAGAGTCCACAAGGAATTGGTTGGAAAGGTGGATTTCAACCAGAGCTCTGGGAAGGTTGGATGGGAGGCAGAGCTACTGCGCAGATATGTGGAGCAAGCTACGATGGAGGAACGCAAGGATCCTGCGCATCTGAAGACTGCCCGCGATCAATCCCCCTTCCCTGTAGCTCCTTTGGCAGAATTCTGGGAGGAAGAAGCATCTCCCAAGGAACAATGCTACGCCATGCCCACGACCACTACTCCAACGGAAGTGGAAGGCCGGCAGCTGCCAGGATCGTCAGTCTACTCTGGCTGTCGAAAATGCAAGTCCAAGGAGCATCTGGCTCGCGACTGCCCACATCAACACCAGCCCCAGCAGAAAGCAGCCTGGGTCAAATGTATCTGGGAGGAGGCCTTCGAGACCTTCAAAAACGCGGGAATAGATACTGGATCTGGCGGGATAGTGGAGCAGCAGCTGGCACTGGTAGCCCCGGAGCACATGGATTTTGCCGAGGGAGAGTCGACGGGGGCCGGTGCCTCTCCCGGACAACGCGGATAGGCCCCCAGGCCCGCGAGGTAAGTACTCCGCACCTCGCCATGGCCATCAGGAGGGAGGCCGACTCTGGAAGAGAACCAGAGAGAGGCAGGCAAAGTCAGACCTACCGGTGGATCACTCACTTCAGAGAGGATCATCGGATGAGGCACGGACCAGGACCAGCGCAGCGAGCGGTGGAGAAGATGAGGCGAGCATTACGCTGGCTGAAGAGGTCACGGCCAATCACAGTGGTAGCACCAGGGAGAACTGAGCCAAACGCTGCGCCAGCACAGGCATCCCAACCAACAGAGGTTCAGATCAGATTTCCTCTGTTCGGCAAAGGGAGTCAAGGAGCCCCTAGCTCAAAAGGGGTGTACCAGCGCGCGTTGCAGCCCCCAGGAGTCAGAAGAGTGCGCTTTAGAGAGGAAGCAGCCCCGCGCCAGCTGGTCGGTAGAGCTCTGCGCCGACAACTGGATCGCGCTAAGCAGCCAGTGCTATCACACGCCCAGCAGAGCCGTCGCAAAAAGTTCGGCAAGAAAATGCATAATCGATCTAAATGGAGGTTTTATGATGTTTGGAGAGTTACTAGGCCTTATTAGGGCAATAATAAGACCCCGTGAGGAAAAAATTTTGGTTTTTTTTTTTGGTGCTCGCCGGGGGAAAAAAACGCTGTTTTCGGGCCATTTTGAGTGGGCGGGGGCTAGAGGATTTCAGTTAGGTGACCAAATCGCGCGTTTGAAGTTCGTGGGACCTTTCAAGGACCATCACGGGCAACTTAGTGGAAGAAATGATGAGAATATTTTTTTTGGGTGCTCGCCGGGGGCCAAAATGGCTGTTTCTGGGGCCTGAGCGGACCATTTTGCGTGCGCGGGGGCTAGAGGATTTCAGTTAGGTGACCAAATCACGCGTTTGAAGTTCGTGGGACCTTTCAAGGACCATCACGAACTACTTAGTGGAAGAAATGATGAGAAATTTTAATTTGGGTGCTCGCCGGGGGCCAAAATGGCTGTTTCTGGGGCCTGGACAGGCCATTTTGAGTGCGCTGGTGCTAGAGGAATTGGATATAAGATCGGGATCGCGTGTTTGAAGTTCGTGGGATATTTTGGGGACCCTCACTAAACACTTTGTCGAAGAAATAATGAGAAAATTTTATTTGGGTGCTCGCCGGGGGCGAAAATGGCTGTTTCCGGGGCCTGGACAGGCCATTTTGAGTGCGCGGGTGCTAGAGGAATTGGATATAAGATCGGGATCGCGTGTTTGAAGTTCGTGGGATCTTTTGGGGACCCTCACTAAACACTTTGTCGAAGAAATAATGAGAAATTTTATTTGGGTGCTCGCCGGGGGCGAAAATGGCTGTTTCTGGGGCCTGGACAGGCCATTTTGAGTGCGCGGGTGCTAGAGGAATTGGATATAAGATCGGGATCGCGTGTTTGAAGTTCGTGGGATCTTTTGGGGACCCTCACTAAACACTTTGTCGAAGAAATAATGAGAAAATTTTATTTGGGTGCTCGCCGGGGGCGAAAATGGCTGTTTCTGGGGCCTGGACAGGCCATTTTCAGTGCGCGGGTGCTAGAGGGAATTATTCATAATAACATCGGAATCAAGTGTGTGCACGTTCGAACCGTGGTGTTCGGCAATTATAACATGTAGAAAGTTATCAACATGCCACAATATATTGCAAGAATGAATGCAAGCATGAAAGCACACCATGCATGCATGCAACCATGTGCATGAATATTGCAAGCATGAAAGCACACCAACACTAGCAATACTCTAAAATAACATTAACAATACGTAACAAACACATTATGTCCTACCTACCGCCGCCCAAAGTGTGGCCCCAGCACATTGCAAAACTCATCAAAATTCAGGCTCGCATGGCTTAGATTAGGCTGGCCACCTCCTTGGTTGCCGCCCAGCATAGCAGCACGCAACATTTGCACCTGGTTCACAGCAGTGTCGACAACGGATCCGGATTCGTTGCTCCGGATCCAGACACAAATCAGAATCCGACCTATCGAATCCTCAATTTAAGCGGCTCCGAAAGATACAGATACGGGCAGATCCTGAAATTCTACTGGACTCGAAGCATCGAATCCTGATCCGTAAAAAATCCGTCAATTCCGACGATTCTGCGAATCCAAACCTGCCAAGTAAAAATTTGAACCCGCATCCTTTAGGGTGTTTGCCAATATGGCCCTGCTTTCCCAGATGTGCTAAGAGGATAATTCCATGACATTTGCCCACATTTTGATTAGTTTATATCCCTTGACAATCGAAATTCATATCACAATTGATAATTTGACATTTGACTTTTCGATCGGCAGCATGGAATATAACGGATCCACGGAGACTAATCCAGACATTTTCTGGATTTTCGAGTACGGATACAGTGACAATCCTGAAATTTCGTGTATCCGTTCGAACGAAGCCTGATTTTCGTTGGCTCCGACAGGTACAGATACGAACGGATTCAAACAAATTGCTGGATCCGAAGCGTCGAAGCCTGAAAGATTTCTGGATCCGTCCTACGAATTCGGATTGGACCCGGATCCGTTGTCGACACTGGTTCACAGACATGGTGACGGACATGGTTGGCTCCACCCCGTGCGGTTGCGCCTGCAACATCAGGCTGTTCATGCTTCCCCCCAGAAAGGGGCTCGCATATTGCTGTCCAAGCCCCAATCCTTGCAACTGCGCAAGCTGAACCAGAGGGTTGTTGCCAGCCGGTCCCTGAGAAGGAAAGGGGTTCCCAGTCGGATACCACGCCACCGGCATCGGAGCCACGCCAAAGCCCATACCAGCCACGGGAGGCTCAGACGCTACCGGCGGCGCAGTATCGGCAGCAATCGGCGGCGGTGTCTCGGCAGCAATCGTCGGCGCGGATTCGGCAGCAATCGTCGCCGCGGATTCGGCGGGTTTCGCATGGGCGACGACAGGTGGTTCGGGTTCAGGCTGTGTTTCTAGCTCTGCCAACTCTCGCTTCAGTTTAGCAAGTTGCAGCTTTGCTTTCACGTCAGCGATCTTCCGCAGTATTTCCTGACTTGGTGTCACGACCTCCGCCTGTGACACCAGTTCCATCAGGCCTGCCGCCCCCTCCTCCCTGCCGACGCTCACCCCGTCCACCGACCTGGTTTCCTCCGATGGCGTGCCTTGCCACAGATTCAGGGGCTCCAACGGAGAAAACATATCCTCCTCCCACCCTGCCTCCTCCGTAGCAGTAGCAATGGGTGTTGGCAAGGTCTCTTGCGACCCCACCGGAACCCCACGGGGACCAACCTGCCTCTTGGATCTGGTTCTCGTGGTAGTTGCCGCTGCCTCATCCGCACTCCTCTTCGTCCCTGCCACCTTCCCTGCCTTGGCCTTCTTCCCTGCCTTCTGAGCAGCAGCAGCAGCTGCTGCCTCCTTCGCTGCCTTCTCAGCAGCAGCTGCTGTTGCCGTCTGAGCAGCCGCCGCTGCTGCCTTTGCCTCCGCTGCTGCCTTTGCCTTCGCCTGCTGCTCTGCCTTCTTCGCTGCAACCTTGGCTGCCTCCGCTGCTGCTTTCTTGCTCGCTGCAGCCTTCTTTGTGGCTGCCTCCTTCGCCGCCGCCTGCTGCCTCGCCACCTCCTCCCGCTTTCTGGCCGCATTCTTGGCCTCCGCCGCTGCACCCGTTTTCGGGACAGCATCCGCTGGCCCCCCATACACCGGCTTCAGCTCACCAGCCAGAAAGTCTTCTTCTTTCTTCCAGTGGTGATTGAAGCTGGCGACCTGCTCAAAAGTGCCCGCCTTGTGCGCCTCCTGAAAGCACTTGCAGGCTTCCAGCAGAAGATCAGCAGCCTCCTTCCTTGCCTCCTCCTCGATCATAATTTGCAACCTTTTTCCGCCTTTAGCCGTGAGGCTGCTCACTCGGAACAGCACCAAACGACGCTTTCCTGACTCCGCCCCCTCCAGACTCCACGGCCCATACACCCAGCAACCCAACCCGTTCTGCGGTTTCCCAGGTTTCACCGCGGGGCCCGCAATCCAGCACTTGCTCGGGTGCTTCTCGTGCGTCACCACCCTCCCAAACGCCATATCCCCCCGAAGACTATTCCGCAGGCTCACCTTCTCGTGGAGGGTCCAGGCGATCGTGGGAGAATTACAATTTATCGCCACGCAGTAGTTCATCTCCTCATACAAAGCTCTAAAATAATATTTTGTCATCGGCGGATTAGGCAGCAGTTGTCGTGAGTCCAAGGCCTGTATCCGCGAGAGCGGACATGCCAACTCACGTACCGGAAACGTCACGTTCTCCGGCGGGTTCGCTCCCACCAAGTCGATGTAAAAGTGCACGGACCAGCGCGGCCACCCCGTGTGCTTGAACTCCGCCCCGCAATGCACCAACCTCCCATGAAACACCACCACACTCCTCGCATTCAAGAAGAGTGTTACCCCCGCCAACCCCCTGCCCTCATGGGATTCCCCCACCTTCACCTTGTGCGACCCAGGGTACACCACAAACTGATACTCCTCCGTGTACACCGTGAGCACTCCGTACTCCCCCTCGTCGTAGTGCCTCCCTTGCCGCTCCGCTCCGCAGTGCGTCATAAGGCATGTCCGTGCCATAATTCCAGAGCGCATTTCTAAGTCCCTGCTATCCACCTCCCCCAGCTTTCCCAGCACATCCCCCCCCAACGCCTCCAACCGATTCATCAACCCTGTCTTCTCCTCCACGTCGACAATGAACCGGTGATCGTCCGGTGTCGAGTGAACCTTCACCCCTTTCTCCTTGCACTCCATGAAGTTCTGCCGCACTTTTTTCGTCTGGTACCCTTTGTGAAACTCCTCGTGCAGGCTGTCCAGGTCCGCTTCATCTTGCATATAAGCGACGAAATAGCCGGCTCTTTCCAGCTGCGCTTGCCAATCAGGAGGGTACAGCAAGGAAGGCTGTACCCTCGAAGCAGGATCCTCCTCCCCAGGCTCCTCTGCAGGTCCTGCCTTCATCGCCTCCCCTGCTGGCACCTGTGCAGCCTCCCCACCTGCTGCCGCGATCGCCTCCCCTGCTGCCTGCTGTGCTGGCACCTGTGCAGCCTCCCCTCCTGCTGCCGCGATCGCCTCCCCTGCTGCCTGCTGTGCTGGCACCTGTGCAGCCTCCCCTCCTGCTGCCGCGATCGCCTCCCCTGCTGCCTGCACAGGTGCTGGCTCCTGTGCAGCCTCCCCTCCTGCTGCCGCGATCGCCTCCCCTGCTGCCTGCACAGGTGCTGGCACCTGTGCAGCCTCCCCTCCTGCTGCCGCGATCGCCTCCCCTGCTGCCTGCACAGGTGCTGGCTCCTGTGCAGCCTCCTCTGCTGCCGCGATCGCCTCCCCTGCTGCCTGCACAGGTGCTGGCACTGTGCAGCCTCCTCCTGCGCTGCCGCGATCGCCTCCACAACACTGCTGTGCTGGCTTCTGTGCAACCTCCTCCTGCTGCCGCATGCGCCTCCCCTGGCACACTTTGCCTGGTCTTTGGCACCTGTGCAGCCTCCCCTCCTGCTGCCGCATGCGCCTCCCCTGCTGCCTGCTGTGCTGCCTCCTGTGCTTCCTCCTCTGACGCCTCCCCTTCTCCTATCGTCATGAAAAGCATAGGCATGGGGACCGCTCCTGCCTCCGCTGCCTCCCCTCCTGCTGCCACGATCGCCTCCCCTGCCGCCTGCTGTGCAGCATCCCCTCCCGCGATCGCCTCCCCTGCTGCCTCCTGTGATGGCAAGGCCAATGAGCCGGAGGGCTGCTTGTCAAAAAACGCAGGTTCAGTTTTGTACAGCCCGTGAAACGGGCCTTTACAGTTGGACCGATGGCAAGAAGCCATATCGTCCATCTCCACCCCGAAGCCAACCGCGCAACGGCCGTGAAACCCGCGTTTACAAATTCTGCATGCGTGGCCCACAGGAGCGCCCTGCGCTGCACCCTTCCCGCAAAACAGGCAGTGCTCGCGGGTAATGTCCCCGCAGCGCTTGCATTCCCCTTTGTACTGCGGAGATTCCGTGCCGCAACCCCTGTGAAAAAAGCCCTGGCATAGAGTGCACTTCGTCGCCTGCACTTCGACCAGTGGTGCCTTTCCAATGTGCGGGCAATCCGGCACCACGCATCCTAGGCGAGGGGGGAACAGAGATTGCCTGCTCCGCCTGGGTTGCGCTTCCGCGCCGGAGGCTATTGAAAACGCTTTACTTCCACGACTGGCCATTTTTTCTCGATAAGTATTGAGAGTATAAGTATATAGAAGATTTTAGTAACTAGGTGTTACTAAACAAACTGAGAAACTTGTGAGCACTTTCGCCAAACCGTACTGTAACTAACTTGCAAAGCTTTGAAAATGCGCATGCGCTTCACCGGCCGCGAGATCAGGCCAGTCACAGGGAGACTTTGATCTCGCGGCCGGTGACATCTTCTTGCGCAATTATACCATAATCTGATGTGTACAAAGAAAAATTTCACCGGCCGCGAGATCGGTCCAGTCACATCGGAGCTTAGATCTCGCGGCCGGTGACATCTTCTGCGCAATTATACACAATCTGATGTGTAAGAAGAAAAATTTCACCGGCCGCGAGATCGATCCAGTCACAGGGAGACTTTGATCTCGCGGCCGGTGACATCTTCTTGCGCAATTATACCATAATCTGATGTGTACAAAGAAAAGTTTCACCGGCCGCGAGATCAGTCCAGTCACATCGGAGCTTAGATCTCGCGGCCGGTGATGCGTGTATGCGTGAACTAGACCTGAACGGGCATAACACCGGACGCGAAAGTGCAAACTCGAAAGACTTAAACTCTCAAGTATCATGAAGTGCGACTATTGCAATAGGAGAGCAAGAGTGCACGTATGGTTTGGACCTGATTGCTATCTGTGCGATATTACCGACTACCAGTACGCGCTCGCTTGTCTACCTTGCGCTTGGGATGTCTTGATGGAAGCAGAGGGCCTGGACGAT
The DNA here is from genome assembly GCA_001247695.2 of Cymbomonas tetramitiformis. NCBI lineage: Eukaryota > Viridiplantae > Chlorophyta > Pyramimonadophyceae > Pyramimonadales > Pyramimonadaceae > Cymbomonas > Cymbomonas tetramitiformis. The sequence goes on along the minus strand of LGRX02027567.1, from coordinate 10,557 downwards.
TATAGGGGGGTGAATTGGGAACTGCTTTTTAAAAACAAAGTCAGAGAGAGTACAGCAGCGGACCGCCCTACTACTGCAGTATGGAACTGATTTAGACTTTAAGGGGGGAACTAATTGCATAGGTTCCCACCTGTGGCTTTTGCCACACCCAACAGCTGTGGCAAATGTCTTCTCTTCGAGTGTTAGTTGACTTACTGCCGTTGTTGCAAAGCCTTGGCAAAGAGGCGCATGATTTCCCTGAGGTGTACCCGGTGGATGCAGCAGATGTAGAGCGTGGCGTGGAACTTGCTTCACGCATCACAGCCTTCGCTAAGTACTGGTTGGATGTGGCGCCCCCTGTGGCGCCCGCTGTGGCGCCCCCTGTGGCGCCCGCTGTGGCGCACCCTGTGGCGCCCGCTGTGGCGCACGCTGTGGCGCCCGCTGTGGCATCCCCTAGACCGCCCGCTGTGGAATCGCGTATAGCGTCGCCTGCAGTTGGGACGACGCCAGTATCCACTGTTGCGAAACGGCGCGCTGCAGCAAGGCGACGTCAGGCGGACTCTCGCGCGAGGAAGCGTTTGCGAGTGGATATCCCTGATCGGGTCCCTGAAGAGGGGGATCGGGCGCTACCGCTGCTATCGGTATCCCGCGGGGAAGCAAAAGTCACTGGAACAAGAAGCTGCAGGGGGTATTTCAGAACGCGCGTGACGATTTGATACCAGGAGCGCTCGCGAACTATGTGCAAACGTTGGACAGCGGCATTCAAACAGCGGTGCGTGGTGGCATGCGTGCACCAGAGGATCGCGTGGGTATGGGCATAGTGAGCAGCTTACGTGCGGCCTTCGCCTCCCTCGCAAGCAGCCGCTGCAAACTAGACCGCGACATTCAACTGGCAGGAGCAGCGATGGCGTTTGGGGGAGGGGCGTCAGAAACAGTGCAAGAGGTCGCCGGAGTTTTAGGCATAAAAGTCGGTGTGGTAACCACAGGGCAGTTAGGGCACCGGAACTTGCAAGCTGGTATGGGCCTTGAGCTGGCAGCAAGGCGAGGAAGCGGGCTGCTGAAGGGCTTGGTGACTGAAGTGAAGAAGAAGGCAAAGGACGCCCTGAACGCCGAAGTGTTGCAGAAAATAAGGGACTTCTGGCTCAGCCCAGGGATAACGCGGGTGTCCACCTGCAAAAGGGATGTCATACAGGTTCGACGTGAAGACGGGAGAGTTGAAAAGGCCTCAAAGCAGTGGCTGGAAATGACGCAGCTGGAGGTGTTCAGAAGGTTCAAGAAGAAGGAACCTTATGTGAAGGTGGGCTTGAGGACTTTCGAGCAGAAGAAGCCGAAGGAAGTGCGCAGGCTTACCCGGAGGGACACGATATCCTGCTGCTGCAGATATCACGAGGACTTCCGGTTGGCATTGACAGCATACAACCGCGCGCACGAGGTATTGCACTCTAAGTGCGAGTGCGAGGATAGGACGTGTTGCCCTCTGCTAGGGGGGCAGAGGGCAGTTCTTCTATCCAATCGAAAGCCGACAGAGGCGTTCCCGGACAAGGTCTGCGGGCGGTCCGAGGTTGGCTCGTCGACGTCAAAGTTTGTAGCGTCGTTGTTGTGCCCGAAGCCAACGGGGGCAGACGGAGAGCCTGCGGAGTTTCACGCTATGCCTTGCTTGGATGGGTCGTGCGAGGATTGCGGGGGGTTGCGAAACCTGAAGCTGTGCGAGGCGGAGATAGGAAAGGCCGGTCAGCAGGTTGAGTGGAGTACCTACGAGAGCGCGGTGGTGGGAACCGACGACGACGGGAAGAACAAACACCGAGTACAGTTTGTGCAGAAGAAGACTCCGGTAGGGGAGCTCGTGTCCAAGTTACAAGGGTGTATGCTGGGGCATGTACCGGGGGAGTCCAAGAAGTGTTCGTGCGCGGGCAAGTTCGTGCGGAAGGATGCAGATGGGGACTGGGCGGTGAAAGAACTAGCCGGGGTGAGTGGGCAAACCTGTCCATTTTTAAAGCCATATCCATACCATTGCTTTATGGCCCAACACACGATGAACATGTTCAACAAGTGCAAGGAGAATTTGCCCTTGGGCCATTGCCTCCTTCTTTTCGCGAGAACCATGCATTGAACATTCCACGGGCAATCCAATCCTTGCATTGGATTGTGAAGCAGGCCTCGCTACTATGCTGCGTGCTATGGCGGCATGCGGTAAAGGAGGTGGACGGGGTGGAGTCCACGGAGGAGAATCCCATCATTGTGAAGGATTACCTGTACTTTATGGGCAACGACATGCCCCATAGCCACCGTGCCATCCAGCACATGCGTAAACTCATCGTCAAGGAGTACTTTCAGAAAAGAGGTTTGCCCCTCCCAAAATTCATTCACGAGTGGGCGGATGGGAGTGCGGCGCAGAACAAATGCGGCACGGCCTTTGCGGATGTGGTGGAGAGCGGGCGCCCGATGGATTGGGTACGAGGGCTTGGCATACCGTGCCAACGAAACTTTTTTGAGACATCCCACGCACGAGGCGAGCAAGATGCAATGGGAGTTGCGGTGAAGCATGAGGCTAGTTTGGCGGTAATGGCAACAACGGATAAGTGGTATGGAAAGATATTGAATGCAAGGGATTTGTATGAATTCTGCCTGGAGAGATTGCAGTTTGCGAAGGACCAAGGATCCAACCGGCGCTCGGCATTTGGGCAGCGGTTCTTCTTTTTGGTGGAGGATGGCGATGTCGACGAGTCGGGCCAGGGCTTCAAGACGGTGGATGGCACTTTGGCGTTGCACTCGGTGCGGGCGGGAGTTGGCCTAATGGTTGGGTTGAAGCGTGATCGTCCATGTTATTGCGATTATTGCTACGCACAATGTGAGCACCCGCAACCGGATAGTGAAGGGTGCCATTATAAGAGTCATGTGGATGAATGGGTGCCTTTCACGATGGTGGCGGAGGCGGTAGGGGAAGAGCGGCGAACGAGGATGCGTGCAGCGGAGCAGGCGCACGACGTGGCGCAAGTGGAGGTTTCACGAGGAAGCATCTTTGCACGCTCATCGGGGGGAGATGAGAACCACCAATATTATTTGGTGAAGGCGCTAGGTGGAGTGCATCAAGTGCTAGACGCGGACGGCATCAAAGACGACTACTACACACAGGGTGTGGGGGGGAGTGCAGGGGCAGGAGTGCATGCTACCCCTGGCGAGTTCGTTGTTGAAGGCAGATTTTTGGAATGGAGGGATGAAAGCACATGCACGGAGTACTTTGTAGACAATAGCAGAAAATGTTTGACGTACTCACATCATATAGTGTGTGTGGAAGTGGCTCTGAGGAAGCGCAAAGTAGGCAGGCAGGACTACTTGATAGTACCGGAGGCGGAGCATCAACGTATCCTAGCTGCACTTGTGTAACTTAATCTTTGATGGGTTATAATGGTCCAATATGCTTGCAATCATAATGCGAAACCCCATAGGAATGCAACGGACATGGGTTGCTTGCAAATTCGATGTTATCGTTGACCTACATGTAGCACAAACCCTGAAACCCTGAAAATGGCCTGCTCAGGCCCCAGAAACGGCCATTTTGGCCCCCGGCGAGCACCCAAATTAAAATTTCTCATCATTTCTTCCACTAAGTAGTTCGTGATGGTCCTTGAAAGGTCCCACGAACTTCAAACGCGCGATTCGGATACCTAACTGAAATCCTCTAGCCCCGCGCACGCAAAATGGCCCGCTCAGGCCCCAGAAACGGCCATTTTGGCCCCCGGCGAGCACCCAAATTAAAATTTCTCATCATTTCTTCCACTAAGTAGTTCGTGATGGTCCTTGAAAGGTCCCACGAAGTTCAAACGCGCGATTCGGATACCTAACTGAAATCCTATAGCCCCGCGCACGCAAAATGGCCTGCCCAGGCCCCAGAAACGGCCATTTTGGCCCCCGGCGAGCACCCAAATTAAAATTTCTCATCATTTCTTCCACTAAGTAGTTCGTGATGGTCCTTGAAAGGTCCCACGAACTTCAAACGCGCGATTCGGATACCTAACTGAAATCCTATAGCCCCGCGCACGCAAAATGGCCCGCTCAGGCCCCAGAAACGGCCATTTTGGCCCCCGGCGAGCACCCCAAACAAAATTTCTCATCATTTCTTCCACTAAGTAGTTCGTGATGGTCCTTGGAAGGTCCCACGAAGTTCAAACACGCGATTCGGACACCGACGGGAAATCCTCTAGCACCCGCGCACTCAAAATGGCCTTTTCAGGCCAAAAACCATCGATTTTGGCCGCCGGCGAGCCGGAAAATATTTTTTTGAAAATTTTTTTTCACTCCGAGTCTTACAATTGACCTTAAAAGGTCACACAACTCCAAAAAGTTGCAAATGTTGCATTATGCATGTGACCACTTTGTGACACTCGAACTTTTTGCGACGGCTCAGCAACGGTTACGCGACGGACACCTGTCAGCAGCCTGGAAAGCAGCACAGACAGTAACGCGCAGAAGGAAGGAAGTGGAAGTGCACGGGCACAGAGTCAGAAGTGCATTGGCGCAGATTCGGGAGCGTGTTGACCAGCTGAGGAAGATCACCCGGGCGCATCAGGAAGCAGAGGCAGCTCGACCTGCGCCATGGCCTGGTGATTCAGAACCAGAAGATCAGGTCACCAGGCAGGCGCGTTGGCAAGCCAAGATAGCAGAGGCCGGCACGTACCATCTGCCGGAAGACAATTCAGATGAGGAGCTGAATCCGCCTGAGAAGGAGCCAGGACTGCACAAACTGGCCAGCATCAGACAAAAGATAGGGGTGGACGCAGGGTCTGGACGCTGGGGAGAATGGTTGGATGCAGATGTACTAGCTGCTATGGACGCAAAGGGACCCACTCTGCTGATTTTCTGGGCTTGGGTAGGCAGAGTACGAGTAAAGGTCTTGGTGGACTCTGGAGCTTCTTCTAGCTTCACTTCTGTGGAGGCCGCCAAGAAGTTTAAACTCCAGCCCAAGAAACACGAGACGCCGATGAAGGTGCAGGTGGCAGATGGCACCGTGTACGACGCCAACTCTTGCGTCCGTCCGAAGCTCACAGCCGAGACACGGAAGGGCAGTTATGCCAAACAGGTTACTCTGCGCGTCATGCCATTAGCACTCGGAGTGGACATAGTGTTGGGCGGAGACTGGCTACGAGCACAGAAGAAGGTCACATTTGACTACGCCCAGTATGGTAGCGTGAAGTTCGGACATGGGTCGCAGAAAGTAGTCATCGCGGGTTGCAACCCTGGGTCGTCATCTACAGGGTCTGGGCAGGCCATGGGACTGGTAGAGGCACAGCTTATCAGTACTAAGCAAGCCAGGAAGGACCTGCGAGCTTTGAAGAATAGCGGCGAGGAGGCGTACCTGATGTATCTGGCTCCAGATGGCACATTTAAAATGGAGGCCACCGACGACCCCAACTCTCCTTTAGAGGCCTCTGCAGCCTTATCAGAGTCATCTGCATCATCATCATCGGAGGCAGAGGGTGACAACGCTAGGCCGAGGGGGGGGGAAGTTACCTCTGACGAGGAAGGCTGCGACAGCGACAGCACAGTAGCAAGCGTAGCCACCCTAATCTCCGACAGCAGTTCGTCTGAATCTGAACAAGATGCAACGGAGCAGGAGGACTGGGCACAGGAGCAGGTGTGTGCTCTGCGACCGGTGACGTGCCCCACATCAGCGCAACCTGCTGTGCGAGATTGGGGACCTTACCCCACAAGGGCCAGATGGGAGGCGTTCCAGATGCTTCCACGAGAGCGCAGGGAGCAGGCTGCACAGCATCACGCGGAGGAATTGGAACCTGAGTGGGAAGAGGAGGCATACTGTTTGTGGAAAACAGGGCAGGCACTGCGTCTGCAGCAGGAGCAACGGAGGAGCAGAGGGGTGAACCACAGGAGATCGCGCAGAGTTAGCGAGCCAGTACTGGCAGCACCTATAGAAGCTGAGACAGGGCAAGGCAAAGATGGGTATAGCTGTTTCAGGAAAGAGGCACCAGCTGCTGCGGCGACACCTAGTGATGGGCACAGCAAAGGTGAGACCAAGGAGGCCAAGCCGGATGAGGAGGACGCAGAGGTACCACAATGGATCCTGGACGAGCTGGTGAAGCTGAAACAGCGGTACCAGGACGTGGTGGGCATGGAGCTTCCTGAGGGCGTCGTGGACCGCGACCACAAATCGCCGCTGCGCGTGGACCCCGAGTACCGTGATGGTGCACGACACAAGAGGTGCTACAAGCTGTCCATGGAAGAGTTGCGACAACTTCGTGGACAACTGGACGAGCTCTTGGCAAAGGGATACATCCGTCCCTCGTCTTCACCTTGGGGCAGTCCAGTCCTGATGGTGCCCAAGCCCTCCAACCCCAAGGAGCTGCGACTGGTGATCGACTATCGCCAGATCAACGAGATCACTGTGAAGGACCGTTACCCTCTCCCTGACGTACAGTCTCTCATCGACGACCTGCAGGGAGCGACTATCTTCTCTACCGCGGACGCTCTGTGGGGATTCTGGCAGGTGCCCATGGAGGAGGACGCAATCGAGAAGACGGCCATGACCACGCCGTTTGGAGCTTATGAGTGGTTGGTCATGCCTATGGGGCTGTCCAATAGCCCTTCGTGCTGGCAGCGAATGATGCAGAAGTACTTGGGCCACCTGCCGTTCGTCAGAGTCTTTGTGGATGACATCATGATCTTCTCTCGCAACCCCGAGGAGCACCTGGACCATCTGCGGCAGGTTTTGGAGGTATGCCGACAGAATAAGGTCAAGTTGAAGGAGTCCAAGTTACGTTGTTTTAAACGCTCAGTACGTTTTCTGGGACACGTCATTGACCGCACAGGTTGCCGACCTCAGCAAGACAAGATAGCTTCCATACGGGACTGGCCGCGACTCGAGACGGTGAAGCACGTGCGACAGTTCTTGGGCTTGGCTGGGTTCTATCGACGGTACATACAGGGTTTCGCTGACTTAGCGCACCCTTTGACCAAGCTGACTAAGAACCTAGTGCCATGGGAATGGGGACCAGAGCAGGAACACGCCTTTGAACGCCTCAAGACCGCTCTCACCACTGCACCGACCTTGATCTTGCCCGATCAGGAAGCAGCGCATCGCGGCACCAGCCCCTTTGTTGTGCAGACTGATGCGAGTGTAGTGGCATTAGCTGGCGTGCTGATGCAGGATCTAGGCAAGGGCCTGCAACCCATAGCCTTCGAGAGTAAGCAATTCTCGTCTGCTGAGCAGAACTACCACGCAGGTGAGCGTGAGCTAGCCGCCATCCACCACTGCACTACGCAGACTTGGAGACATTACCTGATATTCACGGAGTTCAGGTTAATGGGGGATCATGCTCCTCTAAAGTGGTTATTCGCACCTGGACGGGAGCTCAGCCGACGCCAGGCTAGGTGGTACGAAGACCTGGTGGAGGTAGGAGTGCACGCCATGGAGCACGTGCCTGGACGCACACTGGTGGTACCGGACGCTGCCTCACGGCGGCCGGACTACGTGCAGGCGACGGCGCGCGAGGGGCTGAAGGAGGCTGGCTATGTGGATCCGAGCACTGACCAGCCGGTGTCTGCAGAGGAGGGTAGAAGAGCTGCGGGAGCCAAGGGGAAATCAGAAGACATGGTGGCTGGCCTGAAGGTTGCAGAAGAGGAAGACCCCACTTCACCCCTGGACTTAGAGCTCAGCTCGTCGGACGAGGAGGAAGGTGAGTACCCACCGGTCAGTGAGCCCAAAGTAACCGGTAAGCTAACTCAGCTGAACGGTCTCTGGTGGGCAGAAACACCGGACTTATGGCTGGACGCTATGGTCACGGTGGAGAGGATGGCCGCGCTACCAGCAATGGCAGGAGTCCAGACACGAGCCCAGAGTGAGCAGCGACCAGCAGAGAAGCAGCAGCCAGCAGCGGTACAGCAGCAGCCCTCACCAAGGATGCAACCTGGGGAACCCCTGGTAGACAATCAGGACTGGAAGCTGATTCCGTCCGAGTTTAGTCGATTGCAAGCCAAGTACGCGAAAGTGTTGGGTGGACGGTTCCAGGTGGACGCATGCTGCGACCTCATGGGGCAGAACCGGCAGGTGGACACGTTCTGGACAGATTGTCTGAAGGAACAGTGGAGGGGTCGCGTGGTGTGGTGTAACCCACCCTTCTCGGATTCCAAGGTGAGCATTGCTGACATCCTAAGACACTATGCTTCAGAGGCCCGACACGCTCCCCAGAGCACAGCCGCGCTGTTCCTGTTGCCTGACTTCCCGCAGGCTGACTGGCGGCCCCTGCTGCGAGAGTACGGAATGGAAATTGCAGAGACCATACCCCGAGTGAACGAGCAAGGGGAGCCCAACCGGATGTTCGTCTCTCCTGGCGAAGAAAGGGGACACCGTACAGCCCTGCAAGAGTTGCCCATTCCATGGCCCGTCTTGGTAGTGTTGGCTAAGCCGCAGCGAAAGCACTTTGAAGAGATCACAGCTCCAAGGGAGAGACCCTCAGCATCACCAGCGGTAACTCTCAAGGGTGCAGCAGCCAAGATCAGGGACCAGGCAGGAGTGGTGGAACCAGGCATGTTTCTGCGTGCCTTACGGGCAGAGCACAGGCGCAGTGAGTACCTTTCAGCTCTGAAGCAGGAACTACTGGCCACTCAACATCACCGCACCGAGCATTTTCGACTGGTGAGTAACATCATCTGGAGAGTGGCGGAAGGGCGCTATCAGGTGGGCTTAGCTCCCGACTCCCCTCTGAGAGAGCTGGTCTTGAGGGAGGCTCATGAAGCACCTGCAGCTGGCCACACAGGGAGGGACAAGACCCTGGACAGAGTCAGGCGACGATTCTGGTGGCCGCGTATGGATCTGGACGTAGCTGAATGGGTGAAGACGTGTGTAACCTGCCAGCAAACCCAGCCGCGCCAGGGATACCCAGCAGGCCTGTTACAGCCTCACTCTGTGCCTAGTCGATTGTGGGAAGTGGTGAGTATAGACTTTGTTACTGGGCTCCCCACGACAGAGAGAGGTGTGAACGCCTTCGCCACCTTCACTTGTAAACTGAGTAAGATGGTGCACGTGGTCCCAATGGCGTACAATGATAGCTCAGCGGAGGTGGTGACCAGAATGTTCATGGATGCGGTGTGGCGACTGCACGGAGCCCCAATGAAGATTGTGTGCGACCGGGACCCGCGCTTTCGAGATGCTCTGACCCAGGAGTTCATGCGACTGATGGGCGTGAAGGTAGCCAGCACCACCCCTTATCACCCGCAGAGTGATGGCCAGGCGGAGCGCAGTAACCACACTGTGGAACGCATGCTGCGTTGCTACGTGGCAGAGAACCAGGAGGATTGGGACCTGTGGGTGGCTCCAGTGGAGTACGCCATCAACGACTCCAAGTCGGCAGTGACAGGGTTCTCACCGTTCGAACTGGTGTATGGACATGCGCCAGCGACTCAGTTGGACCTCTTCATGGATGCAGCTCTGGAAGGAGGCGCAAAGAGGAGGAAGGGAGGTCGCACAGCAGCGGACAAGCAGGGTACCGCTCACCAGTTGGCCAAGCAGTTCGCGCAGCAGCTGCAGGCGGCACGAGAAGGTTTGCAACTAGCTCAGCAGCGTATGATAGAGCAGTTCGATGCACCGCACCGTCTCCAACAGTACAAGGTGAATGATCAGGTGTGGGTGGATGGACAGCATCTGACGCTGCCCGGTGACAGGGGCTTGAAACCCAAGCTGCGCAAGTTGCGGCACGGACCTCTGCGAGTAGTAGAGTGTCTATACAGTGATCGACAGCAAGAACTGCCAGTACAGGACCGAGGCGCCCCGTCAGCCTACAGACTGGAGCTGCCTGTGCACTGGAAGGTACATGACACTTTCACTGCAGACAGGCTCAGCCCAGTACAGTCAGGCGCAGATCACTTTGTTAGCAGACGGGAGGAGATGGCACCACCGCCAGTAATGGTAGAAGGGCAGAAGGAGCGCGAGGTGGAGCGCATCATTCGCACGCGCTTCAGAAAGCTAGGCGGGAAAACTGGCGGGTCAGTACAGGAGTGGTTGACTAAGTGGAAGGGATTACCACACAGTCACAGCCAGTGGCGGACTCGAGAAGACCTGGAGGGCAAGGGAGGCAGGCTGGAACCTCTGAGAGCCTTGAGGCTGATGAGGAGAAGCAGAGGAGGGCTCCAGAAAAGAGGCGTAGGGAGACGCACGGCCAGCAGCAGGAGCAGAGGGCTCAGCTCATGGCAATGAGAGCCCCCACTCCGAAGGTCTACAGTAAGGGTGCCAGTCAGGTGTACCAGCCACATCTCACAACAGTGCAACACCCCGTGAGAATCCTCGTCCTCTTCTGTGGGACTGGATCTGTGGAGCAACAGTTCCAACGACAGTTCGACGGCTGCGAAGTGGTGACAGTGGATATTCTTCCCAAGTGGCAAGCAACATGCACTGAGGACATTCTCCACTGGAACTACAAGCTGTACCCCCGACACCACTTCGACGTGATCTGGGCGAGCCCACCATGTAAGGAGTACAGCAAGGCCAAGACTATAGGGGTACCAGATCTGGAACTGGCTGATCGACGAGTGAAACGTACCCGGCAGATCATCGAGTACTACGATCCAGCA